>JAJIRX010000907.1:0-47166 GCA_023853785.1 Psilocybe azurescens
TTTAAGTAATCATTCAGGTCACATGATATTTGTAATAAATGCAAATTATAAATGCACTCAACAGGAATTGAACCAACAACTTCATATATATTAATTCTATACATATTTACCAACTACACTATTATTGCTTGTGGTATTATCAACATTTTATGAATTATATACTATTCTTTACAACACCCAATAATATATTCTGGCACTTCCTCTGAAGCTATACCCACATATTATATATCAAATGATCAGAAAATTGAGGGCAATTCATCTGTAATTACACCATCATCATAATATTATGTCAGCATGTTCAATATACAAAATACTGTAAATTTAAATATATATAGATATTGTAAACTACATTTTGCAACAAAATAGCACTCTGTTAGCTATATATTAATAGTTTTACAATAATAGAAATTAATGGAATACAAAGATTAATTTTATTCAAGATATTGAGATTATATAAGCACAGATTTATATGAAAATAGGTATTTCTTTATTAGAAAATTTTAATTTTATATAACTATTACATAAACATATTCTCCTGAATTTCACAATTCTAACAATACCAAATTTGTCACAAACTGTTGAGATCTATGTATACTTTTGTGTTATTACTTGGTGAGCTGTAAATAGTATGCTGACATAATATAGTTCCGCTTGGTACCACTTGGATTCCACTCGGAATTGGGTCTAATTGGGTTTCAAATTTGATGAATTCCACTTGGATTCCAGTCGGTTTCTGGTCGGATTCTGATCGGATTTTGGTCGGACTTGTTAATAGTGGAACCGGTCGGTACCGGTGGTTCCGATCGGAATCCAGTCGGAATCTGGTCGGAAAAATTTGGACATTTTACTGCTAATTTGGCAGGGACACTGCCAATAAAATTCGATCGGAACCGGTCGGAATCCGACCAGTTCCGATCGGTACCTGTGGGGAGTGTAAAGACCTCGAAACAAAGTGTTTAATCACAAAACTAACATATGGGTATTTATATAAACTAGTACTTTGTGTGACTCTCTTTTCCCTCAAAACAGCTGAAACCCTTCTAGGCATACTATTGATTAATTTCACATAGTCTTCCTTGGGTATTTTCTCCCACTCCTCCTGTACTCTATCCCACAACTCCTGGATACTCTTTAAAACATTTTTATATTTTGCAAGGCACATTTTGAGAATATGCCACAGATGTTCAATGGAATTGAGGTCTGGCAATTGTTCTGGCTGGTCTAGAAGCTCTACTTCATGATATTTAAACCATTTCTGAGCCTTTTTGCATGTGTGCTTGGGGTCATTATCTTGCTAGAAGATGAAGTTGTCCTGATTGAGGTTGGAATACTCCAGAGTTTGAAAGACATGGTTATCCAAAGTGCTCACATAGAGTTCTCCATCCATTCTGCCTTCTATCCTGCACTGTAGCCAACACCACTTGTTGTTATAAAACCCTAAATCATCACATGTCCTTTTCCAAATTTGATGATTTTCTGTACATGCTGAGTTTGGAGAGGAGAACCAGCCTTTTTCCACACCCACTGCCTTTTATCTGATCCAGTGCAATTGATCTCGGTCTCATCTGTGAACATAACACATTTCCAGTCTTCTTCTATCTAGTGTTCATATCTCTGGGCAAATTCCAAGTGAGCTTTCCTATAGTTCTTAGAGAGGAATGGCTTTTGACCTTGACTCATGCCACAAGATCCTCTATTTTGAAAGAATTTTGAATGGTTTGGATGAAGATAGATGTGTTAGCAATATTGAGAAGCTGGTGGCAGAGTTGTGTGGCAGGATCAGCTTTTCCAGTGGTAACAAGTCAAACCAGATGGTGACAGTCATGAGGAGTGAGCTTAGAAGAACAGCCTCCATGGTTTTCCTTCATAGGTAACTCCATCCCAGAGCATATCTCTCAAATAGTAGACTTCCCAACACCAAGTTTGGCAGCAATTTTGCAAATAGAATCACCAATCTCCAGCATATAGATGATATTAGAGTACAGTTCAGGAGAGAGGATGCATGGCTGTGCAGCAGAGAATAGTGGGGTATAAACCTGGGGAATGTACAGTTTTAGCAGTACTTTACCATGCCCCATTCCAAATGGAATGCATGAAATCCAACTTGATTCCATGATTCCAGTTGGAATCAAGTTGGAATCCAGACCAATTTCAATTGGATTCCAAGTTCATTCCAAATTATTTCATTAAAGAGAGGACTTAGTGAAATTCACCAAGTCCAACTTTAATTCCACATGGAATGGAATGGGATGTATTACTTATAGTAGATTTATATAATGTTATAATATAATATATTGAAAACTATATATTACATTATTATCTACAATGTTATGTACAAACAAGATTCATTATTATTAAAACATAGAGAAAAATA
This sequence comes from Psilocybe azurescens, assembly GCA_023853785.1. Taxonomy (NCBI): domain Eukaryota; kingdom Fungi; phylum Basidiomycota; class Agaricomycetes; order Agaricales; family Agrocybaceae; genus Psilocybe; species Psilocybe azurescens. Next base: position 2,375 of record JAJIRX010000907.1, read on the forward strand.
AAAATAGGGTAAGGGATGGTGGTGTTGGTCATAGTCCCTCCATACATGTTGTGGTGGCCATTGTATGTGTTTTCCATATTGTTGCGTCCATTGCATCTATGGTATGTGTTGTTGTGGCCATCATATGTGTCCATGGTGGCTGTCCTACATGTCTGTGGTGGTTGTCATATGTGTCTGTGGTGCCATTGTATCTATCATGCATGGGTCCACACCTGTTGTGGTGCTCATGATCGGCCGTGTCATCTGTGCCCATTGTGGTATGGGTGTCTGTCAGGTGGTCTGTACCCATCATTCTTGTTGTTGCAGCTGCCACCCTTGTTTTGCCACAGCCACATAGGGCAGCTACATTGTAGCGAGTGACTTGTGCCATAGAGCTTACACAATGTATGTGTGTGACTTGGTGCTATAGAATTCTATAGAACACACCTATAGGAAGTAGGATAATATAACATACAATGTAGCAACCCACTTGGTGCCATAGATTTCTATGCATGAGAGAAATTTGACCTGATATCGGCTGCAGTCACCGATGTTGCAAACATGGTCCCAAATATATCAGCTGCAGCAACCAACAGCATGGACTTGGTGCCGTATAAATTGGCCACATCAAATTTTGTGTTCAGCTCAGGATCACATTTTGCTGATATCTGATAAGATTTACTGTTGTATAAATATAATTTGATGCAAAAATCATACTTATGAAACTTCAGCTGGCACGCAGGTAGGTAAACTCGGCTTTGGCCAATGTTTAAATATAAATGAAATTCAAATAAACAATACAGACAAGGAATGGTACTATCAAATCATTTATAAAACAAACTCCTCAGCATCATCAGTATCTGCAGCCTGCTGTTCATTGTTGGAATCCCTGATATCTTCCTCAGCTGGCAGCCAGGTATCATCAACAAAATCAAAAAAAGTTGGGGTAAAGAGACAAGGAAGGGTAATACAAGATGGAGTAACAGAGTCAATGGCCATATGTACAAGAGCTGTACTCATTGAAGAGTCAGCTGGAGAGAGGCACCCGTCAGATTGAGGGGCAGAGTTAGAATGAGAAGATCGGTCTTCATCTGAAGAATACCATACTGCAGTGAGTTCAGCTAGGCCAGCTGGAGGAGGAATAGGGATGGGAAGAATGCCTGAATTTGGTAGATCGGCTGGCGGGCCCAAGCCATCATCAGCACCACTGTCTGAGGAGTCAGACCACACTGCCGTTGCATCAGTAGCATCAACTATTTCCAAGATATATTGATTTTCCTCAAGTAAATTACAGTCATCAGCCTCAACTGATGAAACCGAGTCAGGACCGGCCACATCAGAAGTGAGATCTTCATTGGAAGATATGGCCCAGGCAACTGCAAGGTCAGCAGCTGTAGTATCAACAGTGTGTTGTGGGGAAGCAAAGGAAACTTCCATGGATGACTCTCGCAACCAGAGTTTGGCCACTTGCACTGCTAAGGACAAGCCTTGATTTGTTGTCGCCTCATTGGTAGATAAAACTTCAGCAGAAGCAATATCATTGTCTTCATCTTCATCTGAGGACAAATTCCATGCTGCAGCTGCTTCTGCAGCTGTGGAGAGAAAAGCTTGAGAGTTGGGGCTGATTGACTGTCAATGCTGACCGGAGGACGGTGTGTAATCAGCCCTGAAAATGAACCGTCAATGAAACCAGAAGCTGAATGAGAGCATTGACAGTCATGTGAAAGAGTGTCTGCAGTCCACCATGTCATAATGCAAACTGTGGGCAATGGAGAGATGATATCAGGCACCGAGCAAACAACATCTGAGTCCCCAGAATCGGCCCCAACAGTAGACGGAACGAACAATCCAGTTTGATAAACAGGATCTGGAGACAGCTCCCGTTGATACAAACAACCATTGGGAAGAGAGTCAACATAACCTGAGTGAGGAACTTTGCCAGTTGTCGGATAATCTGCTAGTTCCTGAAAGTCAATCTGCATAAGTTTGGCCCCCATGTCCATTTCTGCAACAAGATCAGGAGCAACTTGAGATCTGATAGTTGATCAGCTGCATACTGCACAACCGTCCAGTGATCAACACATCAACAATGGTTTCAGGATAAGCCAATGCAGTGGCTGGTCTGTGTGGGCCCGATGCCAATTGCTTGGCCATTTCATTGTCGGTTGGTATTGGAGCACCTGTTTGTTGTTCCTTCAAGATGACAGCTTCATGGAGTTGATGATAACCAGCTGCTCGGCACATGCTTAATTCATAGTCAGCTTTGGTATGGGTATGTGCTGCTCAAGCTGTAGTCGAAAGGGCGAGGAGCTTGTCCCTGAGGCTAAAGGCAAGATTCAGATTTTTTACATTGTGGACATACAAGTGGGACTGAGTCGGGCGGATGGTGAGTCGGGACCAAATCTGTGGATCACTGACTTGGTACTGAGTCAGCCAGAACGTCAGGCAACTTGGTTGCAATTTCACGCAATTCACTGCTTGCATCAACTTTCAAAGCTTCCTGAATTAGAAATCCATTCAGTGCATACTTCAGGTCTACCTCGTCATCACCATTCCACCAATTGTTTAGGTATTTGTCCACCAGCCAAACCAGACTGTCCTTATCTATGCCAGCATCCAATAGCTGACAAAAATCATCTGATAATTTAAGAGGAAAGTGTCCAAGTTGGAGGCCAAGAGTGGATGCTGACAACGACCAAAGAATAATGAGAATGGTGATTGGGAGACCAAGCGCAGAGGCCTGGCCAACAAAATATAAAATCACTTCCTACACAGTGAGTGAATCAGCTATATTTTTCATCAGATACATCTGTTACTGACCACTTCAGTAAATAAAAGTGTTGTTTCCACCCTTGTTGTTCTTTTGTTGACACAGAAATAGCAAGGAGCATGGCCCAAAATCTGGACTCAGCATAGTACACAAGTGCTTGTATATTGATATCCGATTGATGCTGGATCCCGGCCAATATGGTGAACAGATTGAAGACTGAGATTTCTGTGTTAGACATATTGGATTGTCTCCAAGGAGTGATCTACATAGATAATCAATTTGATTGGAACATTAAATTACATAATCACATGAGCGGCAATACATAACGCTGTGAACTATTTTTAAATGCAGCATCAGTCACCAATGCATATTTATTCCACATAGTACTTTGCCGATGAGTGTAAGCTTTTGGGCCCGCATGCACACCCTCCATGTTAGCTGTGTTGGCCCACTCTTCTCTCGCGATGAATGAAATATTTGATTGTCTATTACATTTCATAAATAACCAGGATAACTTCTTCATGCCACCTATTTTTTGAGCTTGTGCACGGAGCCAATGGACTCTATTAACTATGTCATTTATAAGAGAGGCATTTTAATTTGTGATAATAATATACAATGTACATTCCTGATGAAATTGTGTCAAGTCAGGCCCAATCGGCCAATCAATATCGGCATTGGCCCCGACCCCAAATAAATATTGATGGCTGGTCCTCCATATCCACGACAACTCCATAGTAGTTGATCCTGTCAAATTAGATTTCCAAATTACAGTGCTGGCCTTTAAATCATTCTGAGTGAGTTTACAGAATATATCTAGAAATTGTCTATTGCAATCCAGTGCAACAAGTCGAGACCAACAGGTTGAGTAAATGCGAGCATGTAAAACTTTATCATAACTCAGTAATTTTACTCTTTTTTGGCCATTGGAGCGAATGCTGGTGTGGCTGTCTTTCCCAATAACATATCAATATAAAAATGAAATATTGGCCACAACATCACGAATGCGTGTGATTTGATTACAGGCTTGTTGTTTTCTCAATTCCAACTCCAAAGGAGTGTATTCTTCAGGGACATTGAAATTGGATGGCAATGGAAGAATCTGGCATTCAACAAAAATAACAGTTGGGACCCGCTGGCCATGAACAGACTTGGGGTTGTCATTCGCGTTGAACTACATAGTGTGTGATTTGATATATAAATTGAAAACCAAAACACAAACCAGAGAGGAATGGTCTAGACTAGATAAGACGACTCTCTCCCTGTTGAGTTAAAGTGAGGGCTGGCTTGGCCACTAGGTTGTGAAGATATATGTGGTCTGAGGAGGGCAGGGACGTATGAAGGAGGAGGAATGGATGAGGGAATATAAAATGCCCTTGAGTATTTACTGGGAGGAAGCAACCCAACTTGATTGGGGTAGAACAGTGTGAATGAGGAGTGATGACTGTGGAGGGGCCAAATGACTAGATAATTTGTAGGGATTGATACATGGGCAGGAGTGAGTATGTGGTCTTGATCCTAGTGCACTTCAATCGAGTCCACACCTTCTACAAAGCCAGGAGTAAGGTCTGGTGATTGAATAATGACTAGAGCAGCCTGGAGTGATAGATGATGAAGGATTGTGCGATGTTTTTGATCCAAGCCTCAAACAGAACAGTGAGGTAAATGAGGGATGACTAGGGCGATCAAATGTGACGACCAAAGCGATATTCTTCAGCCAAAAAATCAAACAACGTATAGAGGCGGATAAAGGGTGTCTGGAGCGATGGATGAAGATGACAACAAGACCAAAATTGCTGAAAATATTCCGGAGCAATAGAAGCGATGGGGAGTTGAGGATCTTGATGTAGAGGAAGAATGAAGAGTGTGGAGGATGATAGGATTGAAATGAACTGGAAAAATTGCTCTGGGATGTGAGAGCGTGAATGGAGGGTTTTCTGCTACAACCCTTGAAGGACGTCTTGATGATCTGGAATAACTGTTGAATTTCGTGCTGAATACTGATAGAGATTGAGTGAATGCGTGCTTGGAGTGCTGGACTGAGTACTTGATAACTTGAAATCTTTTCTGTGAAGAAAGTTGGGGCTTGTAACTTCCTTGTATTCCAAGCGATACTACTACATGGTTTATATACCAGAGAACATAGAAAAATATTTAAAAGAGATCAAGCGTCCAAACTATACTAATCATTCTGTAGAACAACACCCAGTAGTCCCATCTGTCAACTACATACAATAGATTGAAGGCTGACGGAGTTTAGGAGTGAAACATAGAAGGATGAGTAAATAAGTAACATAGGATGAGTAAGAAGTATAAGCAGGATTATGAAAAGCGAAGTGAGATGAGTAAGAAAGAAGCAAAGCTGAGTAAGTACAATAAGCAAGAATGACAAAAGGAAGGAAGGATCAATCATATGAAAGTGTCAGACAATAGAAAAGGAGCCAAAATAGCGAACAAGTACCATGCTAATGAATAGAACCAGTCTATTCATGGCACAGCTCAGTCATCCATTACCAAGACTGCTGAGTGAGACAAAGATTTGCTGCATATGTGGAATCCAGTTAAGGACCAAATAGTTGTAGATGACCAAATGCTGATGATGATGGTGACATATGATGCTGTGCAGTGCTGTGTGTACTAGGATGGATAGGAATGATGTCCAGGAATAAGCTGCGTATAGCCTTGAGGTTAGAAATAGATAGACGATTGAATCACTGATAGGAATGTAGCTGATCAAATGGTTGAAGTGGAGATTGAAAGTTGTAATGGAGATTGAAGTGGACTGTGAATGGACTTCAACATTGAATATTGAGGGATGTACTTCAGATAAAAATGCGAAATAATAACCCTGGCTTCTGCATGCAATGGGGAGTCAAGACAGACACTCTAAGCTTATAGATAAATCTCATATCCAATCAAAATTGGTGTATGACAGTGCCCAGTGCCCATGCATTCAAATGCCTGTCGCCTGCTGATTCACCAACAGCGCCCAGTGCCCACGCTTTTGGGCTCCCATACCCTGCTGAGTCGGAGCCAGTGCTGTCTGTGAGCCCCCTCTCCTCCTCTTTATGTTCAGCATTCACTGACCCTCGTTTTGCAGTGCCATTGCGCCCTGTTTGGTGTGTGACACCCACCCTATCCCCTTTGGATGGCCATAGCCCTCTGTTTTGCATGCTACATCTGTCCCTTCCCCCCTCCAGATTGTCACCCCCCCCCCCATTTTGCATGTGACAGCACATTGTCCCCTTTGGACCGCCGTCGCCCTCTGTTTTTGCATGTGGCAGCCACCCCATGCCCTTTCCCAGTGCCATTGCCCTCTGTTTTGCATGTCCCACCTATCCTGTCCCATTTCATAGTGCTGTTGCCTTCTGTTTTGCGTACTATACCCACCCTGTCCCCTTACATGTATGTAGTTCTGTTGCCTTCCGTTTGCATACCACACCTACCCCTTCCCCTTTTGTAGTGCTGTTGCCTCTGTTTCACAACCACCCTGTCCAATTTTGTAGTGTAGTTACTTTCCTATACATACATGTTGTAGTTAGCTTTGTTATCTACTATTTTCAAGCTCTCAGAATGTCTTGTTTAGCATAAAACAGAAATTTTCATCAGGTTGGACTTAGAATATTTTTAAGAACAGCAGTTTCCAGTGAGAAAGGGCTTATGTAATGTCTGCCCAACTTGACAAGTTGCATGATCTGTTATCTCTTCCTTCATCCACCACCATCTAAGCTCATCCTAGTGACCTATCTTCCTTACTATGGCTCCCAAAGCTTCCAAGAACACTGCTACTGTCCCTAACTCCCCTTCCAAGACTGGTAGAAGCACCAGAAAGCGGGCCAGGGCTGCATCTGCTGTTGATGCCTCTGCTGCACCACCTGCCAAGAAGGTTGCTGTTGGGGATGAAGAGAGACTGATGGTGAGATTGGTGAAGGTGAATCTGTTGGTATCATGGGCAAGCCAGTCAAGCAAAACAAGTAAGAAAAATAAAATATTCCTGAATTTGGTACCAATTACACAAAAGAATTTCAAATTACACACCACAGGGCAGGGTTACAACTAGACAAGCAACATGGTGGAGTAAGTGCTACTGTTTCATTTTGCAAATTGCCAAATGAACCTGAGCTGGGTGGTCGAACATTTCGGGGCTGCCATTGTTCCAATGTTATGTTGGTAACATATATTATGGCTATCTTTCCCTCGATTCAGGTTGTACTAACCACTCATTTGGGCCACCTTTAGCCTGAACTGGATTTTATTTAAATCCAAAGATTGGCCACATCAGCCAGTTGTCTTGTGGCGAGATTACCCTGAGTTTGGAGGTCTTTACTGTCCCCCACCTATTCCAGATGGAATCCAACTTCATTCCTGGAATAGAGATGGATTCCATTAGATTCCAGTCTGAAATCTCATATCATACGCCCTGCTATTTTGTATGGGTGAATGAACATGGATTCCAATTGGATTCAATTGGATTCCAGAAAATAAGCCATTCAAATGGAATATTCCAGTTTCATTCCAATGGAATGGCTGGAATCTATATGGAATCAATTGGAATCCAACTGGAATATCATATATTACATTGGGTTTGGTCCAATATAGGTCCATTCCAATGGAATAAGGTGGAATCCAAGTGGAATGATATCCCATTATTTTTATTATATTTTATTATAATTTATACTAGTATAGAAAAAAAAGACACAAACAAGAATTGAACTCAGGCATCGGAGAAGGCTGAGCGTAAACGGGATAAACCAACTGAGCCACAAAGGCTTATAGAAAACAAAAAAATTAGTTAAATACATACTGATACAGCCAAAATTCTCGGCACTGCTCGGCACAGGCCAAACAACAACACGTGTGTGACATGTTGATGCCATGTCAGTCCGTTGTTGATTCCAACCCCACCCTTTTTCCTTCCACCACCACCACCGCCTCGTCGGTCGGAGCCAGGCAAGAGCCAACCTGACATGACAGAGGACAAGAATGACCGCTGATGGCCAAACCAACGAGGATGAGGACAACAGCGACAGCGACAATGAGGACATGGACGAGGACCACAACAAGGACTGCGAGGGCAAGGGCAAGGGCAAGGACCACAAGGATGACAGCTAGGACCAGGACCGCTGACGGTGAGGACCAAGACACCAGCCTGGACCAGGATGAGGGGTGAGGAGCGGCGGCAAGAGTGAGGACAGAGGCGAGGGGTGAGGACAGAGGTGAGGGGTGAGGACGGAGGCAAGGGTGAGGATGGCAACGAGGACAAGGGCGACAGCGAGGGGCAAGTCACGGCAGCAAGGACAAGGACAGCAGCAAGGACAAGGATGTGGACAGTGAGGGCGTGGATGTGGACGGCGAGGACAAGGATGTGGAGGGGTGAGGATGTGGACAGCAAGGACAAGGATGTGGAGGGTGAGGACAAGGGGCGTGGGCGAGGGTGAGGATGTGGACAAGGATGTGGACAGCAAGGGCGAGGGCAAGGACAAGGACAACCCACAACAACGGCACCAATGGATACCACCATGGTGATGGCGAAGGCCAGGACAACAGGGCCAATGACAACACGCAATGATGACACCGACACATACTGCAACAGGTACGGACCACGACAACCCGCAACAAAGGCACCGATAGGTACCAGGACAGGCATGGCAGATGACGACACTGACACGCACCACAACAGGTACATACTGTGACCACACATACCACCACAGCGACAGCAAGGACGACAGGGAGACAACCATGACACGCGATGATGGCAGCGACATGTACCATGACACATACGGACGACACCAACAACAACACCAACATGTACCACGGCAGGTACAGCTGATGACAACACCCAACGGCAACACTGACACATACAATGATGGGTACGGCCAACCACTACATCAATAACATGGATGACAATACCACCAATGTACCCTCTGCCTCCTTTTTCTGTTCTTTTTTTTTTTCTTTTTTATTATGTTTTTATTTTATTTTTACCTGTATATAATCATGTAGTATATAGTTTTTAATATATTATATTACATTGTCACATAAATTTAAGCTAAGATTAAAGTATTCCAGTTGGAATCCAATTGGATTCCATTCCATGTGAATTTAAAGTTGGACTTAGTGAAATTCACAAAGTTTTATTGAATGAAATAAGCTGGAATGAACTTGGATTCCAGTTGGAATGGGCTCATTCCATGATTCCCAGCCATTCCACTTGAAACCATTAAATGGAATCAAATTGGAATTGGTCTGGATTCCAACTGGAATTCAACTGGAATCATGGAATCAAGTTGGATTCCATGGATTCCATTGGAATGGGTGGGGGACAGTAAAGTACTGTGAGTTTGGCTGTTGGCCATGTCTATTGGGGCCAATGTTGGCCGTAGTCAACTATTTGGCCACCATGTTCAGGCCGTCATTACTCAACTTTGATGCAGCATGTTGGGGCCGATGTAGCTTATGACTTGGTCAAGTCAGCTGTGCTCTTCCACTGTAATGATGCAGCTTTTCAGACCTCCCACTGCTCTTTTCACCATTTTTAGATCATTAAAGTCTTTTACTTACTAATTCTTTAGTCAGGCAATAGTGCAGGTTTGAAATTTATCATTCTCAGTGACAGTGTCCTGGTTCCAGCTGATCCGGTAAGCATTAGTTTATATAGTTTCTAGGCAAATTTGTGTGTTTTTGTTAGCATTTGATCTACCGAGAACTACTTCAAATCCATTCCAAAATCAATTATCTACATGAAATGCTTGGTATATCTTACAAGGACACCTGCCATCGGCTATGCATAACTCAGTGGGAGAAGCTTAAAGCAAATGATCAGTCACAAAAATTATTCAAAGATCTCGATACTCAAGCTCTCAATGCCATTGCAAATTCTGAAATCGACTTAACAGCACTATCAGCTGATGGTTTGGCTGACGGTTCAAATGTAGTTGAATACATTCTAGTTTTTTTATATTTACATTACATTCATTTCAAAATTGGTGTTATTTGTGAAATACAACTTTCATCGACAATCAAATTCATCCACTGAGTTGGACTGAGAACTCTCGGGACCAAGCAGATGAATTGCCTGCACCATGAGTGCCTTCATATTCAGGTACTGTATTCGCCAACTTGATTCACTATCATAATTTAATACAAAATAGTTCTGTATGACATATCACCAAAGGGTATGGAGCCCTGTCTGTCAGGGTTTCTCTTATTTACTTCTATTTTCATCTCATGATTATCTTTTATCTTTTATCTTTTATCTTTTATCTTTTATCTTTTATCTTTTATCTTTTATCTTTTATCTTTTATCTTTCTTGAGATCTTTATTATTCCAGAAGCTTCTATCACTACTTTTTCTATTACTCATCATGATCTTTATTACTCATCCTTACTCATCATTGCTTTCTTCATTACTCATCATGATCCTTCTTACTACTCATCATGGAATCTTACTTAGTAAGTCACCTCTAGAGTAGTATAAGTACTGCATGTTTTGTAGGTAAATCCCCAGCTTCAATCTCTTAGGATTTCCACTATCATTGGTGTGAACCTTTAGATCATTGATTCCTCATAAGTCTATCCTCTGCTCTCTCCTCATCCTCTGCTCTTACTCTCTTGCTTGTCTTTGTTGGTGGCCTTGTCACACTGATTTTAGTGTTGCCTGACAGCATCCACATTGTTAGTGGCTGCAGCTGATATATTCAGGGCCATATTCACAGTATCGGTGACGCAGCTGATATCAGGTTAAATTGCCCTCATACATAGAATTCTATGGCACCGAATGAGTCACTAAATTGTATGTTATATTGTCCTACTTCCTATAGGTGTGTTCTATAGAATTCTATAGCACCAAGTCACATGTATACATTGTGTATGTTCTATGGCACTAGTCACTCGCTACAATGTAGCTGCCCTATGTGGCAGCCACTGCCCTTGTTGTTGCCACAGCTGCTATCCTCATTGCTGTCATCTGGGTTGTCCTCATTGCTGTCATACCCATCCATATTCATTGCTGTCATCTGAGTCATCCTTGTCCTTGTCGCAGCCACTGTCCTCATTGCCATTGCCCTCATCTGTGTCTGCATCCTCTTGCTGTCACTGTCACTCTTGTTCTTGTCAGGGTTGTCCTTGCTCCATGAAGATGCTCTGACTACATGAGCTGTATTGTTTGCATGAGCTGGGTCTCTTGATAGTTTCTCTGCTACCTCTGCTATCTCTGCTGCCTTCTTTGTATTTATCAGAGTCCTGACAACTGTCATCATGAGCTATGCTAAATGGCCATTGTTATAACACTAACTTTTATAGATGTAAATTCTACAACTGACACAATACAGGTATCTTTAACTATACAGAAGTGGCAAATGCTTTGAGAAAAGATGGAAGTTGTCTTCACACTGAAACCTAGACCTTTACCAGTAGTGAGGCTATTGAAAGTTGAATAAGTCACTACAGTTTTGTGGAAGACTAGAAATCCTGCAAAGTATGAAGAGCCCATAATGAGTAGCTTTATGAAAATTCTGCTTTATAAACCTGAAGACACAGATGATATAGTAATTCTGTTGCATAATACACAATGCATGACTATACTCAAAATTTGACAGTTTGTTATAATTCAAAGCAATCAAAATCACAATTTAGATACAAATATACAACAATTTTTAAAGCATGTGTTAATGTGCATTCTGGGTGTTTAAGATGTTTGTATCTTCAAAAATGAGCTAAACAAAAGACTGGTGTTAATACCTGGAGATATGAATACATGATACTCAATATACATAGGCGATATTGAAGAATGATCTTCAACAATGAAGGCTTGAAATCCTCAGGGACAGTGTTGGGCTTGTATTGATGGAGGTATTTTCCTAGTGCAATGTCAAGGTTTGTCTGCACTGCTTTCTGTATATCAGCTTTGATGTATAAGCTGAATGCCTGATTGAAGGCATCAATGAATGTGATAGTATCTGACTGGTGCCAGAAGGAGTTTTCAAAGCAAATTAGAATCACTGCAGAACAATAAGCAAAAAAATATTGATGAAATGCCAAAAATAATCAAAAACAAACCAATAAAAGCACACAGAGAAGGTTCCTGGAATCAATAAGTTTTAGAAAGATTTTAAAGCAAAGACAACTGACATCAAACTTGGTTGCTATAAGCTTAGCAACTGAAATTAAATCTGAGTCCTGAGATTAGAAAAAAAGGGAGTTAGATTAGAATAGACATCTGATAAGAACTCACAAACTGAATGTAGTGATATTAGTCATCCATTATTTAAATGATCATAGACACAAACTCACTTGCTAAATTCCACATCAGGTTAACTTGTCAAATATGTACCTTTGGAAATTTTACAAAAACAGACTCACAAACTAAATGCCATTTCAGGCCATCATGTCGGTCATGTGCCTTCAAAAAATCATGAAAACAGACTCACTGTCTGAATACCATGTCAGACCATGTCAATTGTGTGTATTCAAAAAATCAGAGACAGCCTCACTCGCTGAATGCCATTTCAGGTCATCATGTCAATCATGTGCATTCAAAAATCAGAGTGACAGACTCACTGTCTGGATGTCATTTCAGGTCATTTCAATCACATGTTTTCAAATAAATCACCAAGACAAACTCACTTTCTGAATGCAATTTCAGACCATCATGTTAGACATATGCTTTCAGAAATTTACGGAGACAGACTCACAAACTGAATGCCATTTCAGGCCATCATATCAGTTATGCACTTTAAAAATTTCAGAGATAGACTCACTTGCTGAATGCCATTTCAGACCATGCCAATTATGTGTTTTCAAAAAATAACAGAAACAGACTCACTTTCTGAATGTCACCGCATGCCATTATATCAGTCACATGTCTTTGAAAAATAACAGAGATAGACTCACAAGCTGAATCCCATTTTAGGCCATCATGTAAGTCATGTGCCTTTGAAAAAATCACAAAGACAGACTCACTTTCTGAATGCCGTTTCAAGCCATTATGTCAGTGATGCACCTTCAGAAAATGACAGAGACAGACTTACTTTCTGAAGACCATTTCAGGTCATCATATTAGTCATGTGCCTTCAAAAATCACTAAAACAGCTCACTCGCTGAATGCCATTTCAGGCCATCATTTCAGTCATGTGCTTTCAAAAAACTCAGAAACAGACTCACTTGCTGAATGCCATTTCAAACCATTATGTCAGTCATGTGCCTTGAAAAAAATCACAGAGACAGACTCACAAGCTAAATTCCATTTCAGGCCATTATATATATCAATCATGTGCTTTTGAAAAAATCATAGAGACAGACTCACAAGCTAAATGCCATTTAAAGCTGTCATGTCAGTCATGTGCCTTTGAAAAATCACAGAGACATACCTCACTCCCCTGAATGCCATTTCAGGCTATCATGTCAGTCATGTGCTTTCAAAAAATAGTAGAGACAAACTGACAAACTGAATGCCATTTCAGGCCATCATATCAGTCATGTACCTTTGAAAACAACATACATAAACTCACATCCTGAATGCCATTTCAAGTCATCATGTCAATCATGCCTCAATGAAAAAATTGCAAAGACAGACTCACATCCTGAATGCCATTTCAGACCCCCATGTTAGCCATGCACCTGCAGAAAAATAACAGAGACAGACTAACTTTCTAAATGCCAGTCCAATTAGTAATCTCAACTATTTTAATCAACTATACAAGATCTTGATATACCTCCTAAAACAATAATATAATCAATGTGTTTTAGTAACATTAAATTATTTCATACTGTTTTTCCTGTAAATATTTTTCTTTTCTGTATCTGTTTGTTGAAAATCAAATTTCAACTTACATACTAGAATGTATAAATGAATTAGTGTTCCAGTTTTTTCAAAGATTGACTCACTCACTTCCTAAATCATATATTAGTTACAAGTTTCTCTGTAAACTCAATTGAGACAAATCATACATATCCCTTATTTCTATCAGCTTGTGCTTCTTTACTCCACAAAATCTGTTAACCCACCTTGTACTGCCCATGTAATTGTTAGATATGAAAAACAATAATTGTAGCTTCAAATTACATAGCAGTGACGAAACCACATCATACAGTTCTGTATTAAATGGGTCTTTGCCAATGTCAGCTTTGTATAATTTTTTAGTAGAAGCAAAATAATACAAACCATTGATATAGGGCTGTATGCACTGAGATAGATGTCATTTGAAGAATAGTGAAAAATCATATAGAATTCCCACTGTTTTATTGCATATTCAATGCACAGCTCCAGATTATTGCTCTGGACTGAAACAAACAGCATTTGGAGTGCAGAGTTGTCCAGTGAGTCTGCTGTTTTCTCCATTAGTTCTTTCACCTGATCCTGATGTTCACCTTCATCCTCTTGCATCTCTGCACATTAACAAAAGTCAACAATCAAAAAGAGATGAAATTAATGTAATTGAACATACTTTCCAAGTGTAAGTAGGCTTTCGGAGGGTACTTGTACCACGCAGTGGCTCCTCAAATTTATCTTTCAGTACATTAAGAGCTGACTGACGGTTCTGCTCTCCTGTTGAATGTCTCTTGAAGACCTGAGTCATCAAGTCATCAAGTTTGGTAAATATTGCGATCACTGGAGCTGTATTGTCACATGTCTGTAAGTGGCAGGTACAAAGATGACAAAGATCTTAAAACACCGTTTCCAGCCCGTTGCTCATTAAAGAATCTCTCCTCCAGCTCGAGTAGAGGCCGTGATTTATTTGGCACAAAGCAGAACCTGCATGGGTAGTAAGCACAAGTAGAGGGTTAGAAAGCAATTGCACAGCTGACCAAATGGCATGAAGTTGAAATTTTGGTTTCGTGGACCTTGCACGCTCTTCGATGAACGCTTGGACCTCCTTCAACTGACTTTCGTCTCCAGATTCAAACCCTCGAGAGTCATGGAAAATAAACTGCGGATTGCTCTCAAAGGCGAAGGGGCGATTGATGTCATGGATGCCGCGCTGACCAACAGCAAGGTCAGAGGATTAATTTTTCTTCAGAAAATGAATGAATCACTGCTGAGGTTGGCTGCAGCTGGTATGCCGCATGACTTGAGAGAAATGCCTTCTCGAGCACCAGATAATGAACGCACCAAATTCTTTCTTTCGTTATAGATGCGAGGATCCTCCGTTGTATTGCATACTCGCTGTAACAGTGTGGTCTTGCCAGCATTGGCCCGACCGATCACAAGGATACGAAAATGGGTGTATTTTTGACGAACGTCGAAGGGATCAAGGAGATCGTCGGCCATGTCGCTAGTGAGAATGAGCGTAGAAGTGGGTGAGCGTTCTGAGCTTTCTCGTATCAATTGGGCGTGGAAATCGAAGAGTGTTAGGAACATCCACGGGCTCGGTGCGGCGTCTTGGCGACTCTATATTTGCTATCGAAGTCAGCTCCTTAACACCATTCTCTGCTTCCTTGTCCCGACATATCCTTGGTATCCCCACGTTCCCTTCTTCTAGGTCTCATTTACTCTCGTTATCGAAATGGCATGACCTTTCTTACTTTCTTACTTTGAATTGAGAAAGATGCAAGGTCTTGAAACTCGATTATAATGTCAACCAGTCATAGGTACGATCGCCATTTCTACTTAGTTCAAACAGTCTCAAATGGTACATCTTCATACAAACAAACACGAGAAAATAGTAATGAAAGTAGCTGAGACGTAAGGCCCCATGTCTTCCGCCAAAATAGATTTTGGCAATGGTTCCACGTACACTCTACTGATTGAGTTACCTAGTATTTGATTTGGGGGCGCATCGATGGCGCGGACGACGATAGCGTAGCTTGGGGTTACATTTGAGCATTAATCGTGACTATTAAATGAGAGGTGAGTCGTTGTTACGAATTTGCAGAGTGCCATCAAAAACGACAGGTTTCGCAGAATGACCCACCCGTTGACACGTCCTCATGGTTCTTCTATTCGTAGTCATCACTTACTTTTCCTTTTAAGACCTCGTGAACGAGAGGAGCGGTCGACACGAAATTGGGCTTCTCGGATCAAGCTATGATGAGTCGATTTGCAGTAACACGCTCACTGGCCTGAGGGGTTTACGGAGACGCAGGACCACTGCTCAATGGCCCGTCTTCCTGAATTGACTCCCCGACCGGGCAGGGTTTCGATTCTTTGTTGGTAACAATGCCACCGAGGCAGGCAGGAGGTAAATTGGAAGTCGATGTCATTGTAGGTAGCGGTAGTCCTGAATATATGTTAGAGATAAAATTTTGATCGCTTGATCGGGAGAACTGACGAGTGAACAGGGTATTAGTAAAAGAAGGGGGTTTAGATGATACAAACACTGGGGCGCCGACGCTTCGTACCGGTGCAAATATCTGACATAGAAGATGCCAAGCAGCCAGAGAACCCATTAAAAGGAGGAGATCGGGGGTTGTCGTGAAGGGCAGAACAAAGCAGTCGGAAAATAAAAATGAGCATAATGCTCGCTCTTATCCACTTGGGTGCGGTGATATTCTGCGGCGTCTGATATGTGGAGCGCTAAATATAGTGCAGAAGACGGCAGGATGCGAAACGAACTGGGAATGCGCGGAGGCGCGATCAGCGGGTTGGCAATGGTGAAAGTGGAGTTGACGTGGACACCCTCTCCCCTACGCTGAACTCCCCACCATCCTCCCTTATTGTACCTATATTCCGTGCTATGCTGGTAGGAGGTGTAGAATGAACGGGCAACACAAATGAAAAAATTCCGGTACTGAGTAGGCTGGGCAAAGAGACCAATTGGTGACGTTTGAAAACCAATTGTACTGCCGTCTTACATAGTTACACTTCCTCCTTACAGTTGGACTCGCATTATTGATAATATTTCCAATCACACAACAGAGAGTTAATAAGTTAAATACATTTGAGAATTCATGACAACACCTATGTACCGATTCCTAGGAACTCCCGAATTAATCCTGCAATTTTTGTCTCGAAATTCAAGGGGACAATAGCAGAAGTCATTGCATGAATACGCTGGTGGACAATCTTGGAATGAATATCTTTGTAACTCACTACCTCACCAGATATCAGTGCCACTGACAAAGGTCTCGGTGGGTCCATGTGGAGGGTATGCATAAAAATTTGATGGAGAATCAATGTGAGATCGACAATGTATGTTCCGATATATCGTGCAGTCAACGGGCTATGTAATTGTCCACAATAAAAATGTGTCCGAAATCAAAGAATGTCTCACGTACATTCTTTGGTACTTTCCATAAAGATACTTGATAGCGACAATGCTGATCCCGGCAGCACCCATGAATTGCGCGAACGCGGGACCCACTGCACTTGCGAGGGACATTATATCCGAGTAATGTGAAGGCCAGTCATCACTAGATCCAAAGTCATCAGATGGGAAGTGTGCAGTCGAAACTCTACCGACAATCTAATTGTGGCCTCGTGTTCATTCAATAACGGTTCAACAAGTTGCACCATCTGCGTCAAGAAATCTACTCCTAAAAGAAGCTAGAAACGTGTCAGCTGAATACGTCTCGAGTCAGATAATATAATTACTAACGTTCAATGGATCATTGAAATTCCAGATTTTGAGAATGTCTTTGTGAATACGGGCGACGCAGTCGATCAGAACACGTCCCTGAAAAGCTGTGCTCTTCCCCAAGTTCATCCAATATTCTGTTGAAAAAGTTAGCCCGTTCAAGAAAACCGCTCAAGCTGGTGAATACGCGCTCTTGGAGCCTTCGCTAATCGATGTAATGGTCAACAATTAATCGCCCAAACACGGCTAAGGCACGTACCTAATGGATCGCTGAACTTTTTGATTTGCGCTGACTTGCTGAGCTGAGGCCCACAGGACCCAAAGGTCCCCTTCAACAGGATGCAAACATTGCCTTGTGACGTCAACCAGATTTTGAACCGACTTTAAACGCTCATTTTCTATATGCTGGATAAAATCGTTAACGAACTAGTGGAGATTTAAGGAGACAAACCAGGATAATCGTCATCTGTTGATACTCTCACACATGGGACTTGCGTTGAAGCTCGAAAATCCTTTATCCTCTCATTGAAATATCCTTCCGCATTCTCCTCTGAAATACGGTCCATCTCGGACTCAGATGTGGTAACCTGCTGCTGGTAGTGTTCGTTGACGAGTATGTCGTATTTGGTGAACACAGCGATAGCAGGGATATTCACTGTCCTGTGAATCAGCCGCATGTAGTATGTAGTTGTAACTTATCTTACGTGTATTAGCAAGCCTTAGAAGGTTTTCATCGCTTGTTTCTTGCAGCCTCGATCCAGTGCGCGGAGTCTCTAGACAAAGCCTGTCGGCACGAGCCAAATCGATCGTATCGGTTAAATTTAGTCTTCGAGATATTATAAAGGCAACAAGTACCAAATTGCATGGACTCGGTCCTGCAGAGGCGATGAGGCTGTGTTTCTCTCCCGCAGAAACTTCTCAACAATTTTCCAGTTTTCTACCGTCCCAGGTTCGAAACCTAGGCTGTCATGGAGGATAAATCGCATATTGCTTTCCGATGTATACTCATAAGTGATATCAGCTTTTCCAGCATGATCATCGGAAATATAGATGTCCTATATGCGCAATCAAACTGGAGTATGGAGAGGAAAAGGACTAGTACATACCTCTGCAGCAACGTTGAAGATATGTTTAATGAGGGAAGACTTTCCAACACCACTCTATTGGAACCTCAGAACACTGCATATCGGATAACCACGAATGGTCACACCTTTCCGATTACGACGATCCGGAATCTAAGCGACGAAGATATCGAGAACGATCTTGAGACTATTGATAGAATGGGACTCACTGTGGGCAAGCAGCAAGGGTTTCTTCAACCGTCGACGATAACTCAGTCGGGATCGCGGTCATGATGAGCTAAGGTGGGCAGAGGGTATGGAGTGTTCTAATCAATCAGGAAGTCGGCGTTACTGTGATCTCGGAAGGTTATATAAGTGCTATTATTAGCCCGTGTAAGCCCTACATATGGGCCATGACATCTATGTCTACACACCTTGAACGCCTGACTGACCATGAGAAGCGTGGTCGCGGTTCTCGTCACTCCCACCTGAATTCGAAAGTAAGAGGGTAAGAACCGCCCGACCTCTTTGCCATACTACAATTCGAACAGAGGCGACAACAGAACGCGGTGATGATCATCGATGATTGAGCATTGTTGTTTAGTGTGCAGAACAGTACCCGTAATTGCAGTAAAAAAACAAGGTGTATAAGTCGCGATCAACAAACCCATCGCTCGCAGAATGAAATAGAATCAGTACCTATCAGCACAAGCTACCACGGGACCAACACGGGACTTGGGAGTTCCTAAAACATAAGCTTAGTAGAATTATATAGAGAAGTATAATCCCAGCAATAAGAAACGGCAGGAAGATAAGGAATGCACCCAAGGTTGGACGAAGACGAGTTCAACTTGGTGCAGTTGAGTCGCGAGTATCCGGGTTGTCCCGAGCCAGAATCCAATCACATGCTGTCACTCCTGGGGCGCAGCTAATTTAAAACTATCCAAAACTTTTTCTCTGCGGTATAACATTTTGAATACAATTTGTAATCTCGAAAATTTATTCAAAAAGTTTACCTTAAGATTACCAAAAATGAGTCGAAATGTTTGAATATTGGGATTAATTTGGAATGCCGAAACGGATAACTTTTGGAAGTGATTTGGGACATCCAAATCCGACTGAAATGGTGAGGACAAGTCGGATATAAGAAATCCGCCCTCACAGCTTCATGATCGGACTCCGCCTCATTCTCCGCCTCATACAATTCTGCTCGTTTATGTTATCTAGACCATATTACATGCTAATTATGTCTGTGACTTTTATAAAAACCTTTAACCTGCATTTACAGCTGTCAAAATCATCAAGAAATTGAAATTGTGCAGTATTGACGCTTCGCAATCACGAGATCTATTGCAGATGTGTAACAAAATTCTGATCCACCGCAACCGCATATCTGCCACTATGCAAGACCTCCCTTGACGCTATCAAGAAAAATCAGGGCTCTTGTGATATTTTAAGCTCTTGTGCTTTATCCAGTATGCAAGAAGGAGAATAGCTACACCAATGATCAACGATCAATAACAGCACATCGTGAATCATGGTCACGCTTTTTCCCACCAGATCACATGTGACAAACCTTGGGTTTTGAACCTTCTTGTACAAACATCAGTGTAGATTGTATAAATTTGCCCTACCAAAGCTAATTAATAACTATGTTAAAATATCATGGTGATCATGCAGATTGCTCTCAACCTGGGAGAATCCATCTCTGAGTGGTCCGGACAGTGTGCTGGAATCTGGCCATGAGCCTGAGAAGCAGACTTCCCAATTCCGACTTTCTCTGGAAATGGTAACCGTTTAGAATATATTCAAGTTCCCAAAAACAATAAATTTTTGGGGTTAGTAACTAATTCAAAACTATAACCATTTCGACTGAATTTATAATATGCAAATGGTTAAGATTTGGGAAAAACATTGGGAAATGGAAGAGATTTGAAAACAATAAGATTTTGAAAATGGAAAACAAAAAGGTTTTGAAATAAGCTTGGAAATACCCAAAATGTAAGAACTTGGGAAATTTTTTGAAAATCACAAAACTATACCCTTTGGGAGTTTCTAAAATGTATTGCCCACCGAGTTTGTTGATGTCAAGATGCTTGCTGTGTCAAGAACAAAGGGAACACGCCGGATGCAATCAATTGCTTATGTGAAGTGATTAGATTAAAAGCTATCTATAGCTATCTATAGCCACATCATCACAATAAGGACATGATTATACAATTACATACTGCTCCAGTCCTGGATAATAAAAAAGGGTGTCAGGACAACTAAAAATTAAAAAGCTTAAATATTGAGTGAACACACATGAGATAATGGGACAGCAAGGAGAACTTTTTTGCCTTCTATCGTTGGGAGATATGCAAAGTGAGAAATGATTTGAGCTGGTTCTGAGATTTTGATTGTTCCCAGCTCGTTGCTGAGAACTTGAGCTTGGAGAACAGGAAAACAAAGGAATGGATTGACTGAGATTGAAGCTTGTCAGTAAATTTGGAGGGCAACAAAATTTTGGATGGTTGTTGAGAGATGGAGCTGGAAAATGTACTTGATTTGTGCTGCAATAGGCTGGGTGTTTTCTGAGCATTTGAGCATTACATGGGAGTTTCCAGAGTGTTTGTATGAAGCAGTGTAAGTCAGACCATTGCATTTGAAGTGGGTGAGGAACTGAGCCACCTCTGGTACCACAGTATCTTGTCCAAGAAATAAGGATAGCGCATTTTGTACTTCCAGAAATATTGCCTTTGTTGTCTGATTGTTCCACATAATGGTGTTGTTGTCAAGGTCCTCGACACCATCAAACAGTGATGTGAGTGTGTTGATCTCCATCATCAGCATATTGCAAACCTGCAGATTTACTAATTTGAGAAAAAAGAGCAGAAAATTTTAATGGCTTCTGGGCATTCAGATTTGGACATCAAAGCACGTAAATTTGTGTACTTTGCAGTGCCCCCATATTTCGTTGGACTCCAATGGACTTTCACTGGACCCAGCCAATTCCAATGGACAGTCCATTGGACGTCCAACAGATTCTGTTGGACTTGACAAAATTCCGCTACCAGTCCAGTCAGAGTCCAGCCAAATTCCAGTCAAAGTCCAGTCAAGTCACTTCAAGACAGAAAACAGGTGGACTGGCCAGACTGTCCAGTCCGTTGGACTTCTGTTGGACTTCCAATGGACTTACAATGGACTTCCACCGGACTCTCAGCACTTAATTACAGTACTTTACCATCCCCACACAGTCCATATGGACTCCACTGGACTTGCCTATATACTGAGTGTAAAGGTAAACAGAGTCCAGTGGACTCCAGTGGACTTGATATAGTAAATAAATTGGAATCCAAGTTCATTCCAGATTAGTTCGTTAAAGAGAGGACTTAGTGAAATTCACCAAGTCCAACTTTAATTCCACATGGAATGAAATGGAATGGAATCCAGTTGAATTCCAACTGGAATGTATTACTTATTGTAGATTCACATAACAGTATAATATAATATATAGAAAACTATGTATTACATTATTATCTACAATGTTATGTACAAAAATAAATAAATAAGCAAATAAATAAAAAGTGGGGCAAGGGGATGTTATAGCCTCGCTGTATGTGTCCACCATGGCCGTTGGTGTCCATCGCATCCATCGTACACGTCATCTTGTGGTATGTGTTGTCCATCGGGTTGTCAGTATGTGTTGTACCCTTTGTCATCGTCTTTGCAGCCGCTGTCTGCATCGTCTTCAGCCTTGTCATCGCTGTTGCAGCTGCCATCCTTGTACCCGTTGGTACCCATTGCTGTCATTCGTGTCCTCATACCCATCAGTACCCGTCGCCATCATTTGCGTCCTTGTTGCTGTTGCAGCCACCGTCCTTGCCGTCCTCGTACCCGTCACCATCGCCCTTGTTGCTGTTGCAGCTGTTGTTTCCATTCTTGTCATCGTCACCTTTGTACGTGTTGTCCTTGTACCCATTGCTGTTGTCCGCATAGTTGTACCTGTCCACCTGTTGCTGTTGCAGCTGCCATCCCCGTCCTTGTTGTTGTCGCAGCCATTGTCCCTGTCTCTGTCCCCATCCTTGTTCTTGTCCCTGTCCCCATTGTCCCCGTCTGTACATGTTGCTGTTGCAGGAGGTCTTTCCTTTCCCCACACAATCCATATGGACTCCAGTGGACTCCACTGGACTCCACTGGACTGGAACTGGACTGCAGTCCACTGGAGTCCACTGGACTCGCACTGGACTCCTGCCAAATTTTCAGTCCAGTCTCAGTCCAGTGGATTATGAGTCCAGTCAAGTCCACTGGAGTCCACTGGAGTCCACTGGACTGGGGCTTAAATATTCACTGAACAACAACAAATAATATATTTATTAGCACAGTCCAGTGGAGTCCAGTGGAGTCCAGTGGAGTCCAGTTGAATCCACTGGAGTCCACTGGATGCAATAATTAACACAATATCCAAAGTATGATTATTAGTTATTAATATTAATTGCAAAAAATAAAAGACTAAAATCAATGGAAATAAACTCTATGAAATGACAATTAAATGAAACAATAGTTAAATACACTAGGGAGCAATGCCTCCCTATGGATACAATTTTGTATTTTGTTCAGTCCGGCGGGGTCAAATTTCACAAGAACATGTGACGCTCTACACGCGCCCCGGCATCGGCCGATCGGCACGACAACCATCAAATGGATGACCCCAACCTTTCTTCCGACTGCCACCACCACCACCTCGCCGGTCGGAGCCAGGCAACAGCCAACCCAACACGACAGAGGTTGACGACAGAGGACGAGGACGCGGACAGCGGCTGCTACAAGGACGAGGGACGGACACGGACACGGACAACGGCTGCGACAACGACGAGGACACGGACGGTGGCTGCGACAGCAACGAGGACGGACAGGGACGAGGACGGAGACGTGGACGCAACAGGGACGAGGACACGGACGCAACAGGGACGAGACGGACGCTGGATGACAGGGACGTAGGACGCTGACGCGGACGGGCGGCTGCGACAGGGATGG
The DNA here is from genome assembly GCA_023853785.1 of Psilocybe azurescens. NCBI lineage: Eukaryota > Fungi > Basidiomycota > Agaricomycetes > Agaricales > Agrocybaceae > Psilocybe > Psilocybe azurescens. Next base: position 25,714 of record JAJIRX010000907.1, read on the forward strand.
GCACGACAGCAACAAGGACAAGGACGAAGACACGGATGCAGACAACAGCTGCGACAACGACGTAGAACGGGGACGGTGGCTGCGACAGCAACAGCGACGAGGACGGACGCGGACGAGACGGACGCGACGAGGCGCGCGGACGCGGCGCTGCAACAGGGACGGACGGACACGGGCGGCAGAGGCGGGACGAGGACGCAGACACGGACGGCGGCTGCGACAACGATGAGGATGGACGGGACGACGGCTGCAACAACAACGAGGATGGGGACGGCGGCTGCGACAGCGACAGCGACGGATACGGATGCGGTACTGACGACCCGACAGATGACACGTACGATGGTAAAGTACTGCTCCTGCCCCCCCTTTTTATTTTTCATTTTATTTGCTTTTTCTTCATTTTGTCTGGGCCCTCACATGTAGATATGTAGTAATGTATTAAATAGTTATTAATATACTCTATTCCACTAATCTGAATTTATGTTAAGATTGAATTTATTTACTGTATCAAGTCCAGTGGAGTCCAGTGGAGTCCACTTGAGTCCACTGGAGTCCACTGGAGTCCATATGGACTGTGTGGGGATGGTAAAGTACTGTTTTTCAGTGGGAGTACAGTCAAGTTCAGAACAAGCAAATTCAAAGGCTTTGACACAAGCACCCTTCAGCTTCTTGACAGCATTGTTGTGATCCACTGCTGAAATGAGGGACATTGGAGCAGATAGCCACCTCTGTATTTTTTGAGACTTTGCTTTTCCTTGATCATGAAATTTGGAGGCGGTTCAGAGAAATGAACTGAAATAACAGGGCCCTCTTGTTTTTGGCTCTGAAGTTGAATGCCAAGTATTCCAGTCATATGCTCCTTGATCAGTCCAAGAAAAAGGTTATGCATAGCATCCACAACCACACATTTCACAATGTCAAAGTAAGGAAGTCTGAGGAGCTCTGACCAGCACACACTGAACTTTTCAAACAGACTAGCTTGTGCTTATTTGTCAGATGCAGCTTTGTATTCAGCAGCTTGACGACAACATTCATCATTTGTCCTTTTCTTCCATGAGTGGTAATTGGAGCTGTTTTGGTCCTTGGATCTTGTACAGTGGCAAATTGAACAAAAATGCTCATGATTATAGGTGGCAAAACCAGCAGTTTTCCTGGAGGCAGGAAGATCAGAAACAAGGGTGATGAGAGTGCAGCAGATAGTGTGTCCTTCTGGATAGTTGTAAGTTCATGTAAACCTTACACCAGTTTCCCAGAATTTGACAAGGTCGCCAATGACTGGAGTGAGATAATGATTGAGTGTTGTCAGTGGTAGCACTTGTGGCCCAGGAACAATACCAGTGAGAAACATGTTCTCAGGCTTGTATCATAGGGAAGGGGGAGGTTGAGGCAAACCAACGATATGAGCCCAATTGAAGTTTTTTTCCTGGCCAACTTGTTCATATATGGGTTAAAGAAGTCAACACAAAGACTGAATGCATAGCATCCTTCATGTCCACCCTTGCTGAAATAAAGCCTGTCAGGACCTTTGAAATTGTGCAGATAATCTCCTTGAAATATGTCACAAATGATTTCTTCAGAGAAAATATTTTCCCAAGCAGCATCCATATGGTCTTTAAAACCAGGACATGACACCAGCCCAGCAACCCAGTCTGGGAAATCAAAGGAGACAAATGTCTTGATTGGCACATCGACTGATGTTTTATTAATTAGACAAGGTCGTGTCAGACACTCTCCACATTTGCTGCCACCAGGGAATTGAGTGTGATTGCAATACCAACAATAGATAGGGATCAGTGAACCATCCAAAAGCTGGGTTTGTAGGTTTTATGGCATCATTCATTAGGACAGATGGCATAAATGATGACCTTAGCCTCCAGGTTAAACTTCTTCTCTGTGTTGTCTGGATCACAAGGGAGATCAGACAGAACCCTCCAGTTGTGTTGTGATAGACTAGGATTGATATGAGAAAAGCACATTTTCATGATATACCCAAGTATACCAGGCATAAAATAACTCCCACAATGCACTATGTTGAGAATAACATGCAGAGATACCACATAGGGCAGCTACATTGTAGCGAGTGACATGGGCCGTGAGAACGCACACAATGTATACGTGTGACACGGGGCCATAGAATTCTATGGAAACCACGTACATTTTAGTGTGGTGGGAATTACTTACAAATGTAGCAAATCGGTAGATGCTGTTAGAAATAGACAATAATGCACAAATCAGTAGCTATACTGATGAGTAACAATAGAGTCAAATCTCAAATGCGCAACAATGACAAGTATGAGTGAAAATAGTAAATTGCTTCTGTAGACTCCAAATCTTGTTCTAGTGTCTTTGTTTCCTCAGACATAGTAGGAATACTGGTCTTTACATGGCTAAGTGTCTAAAAATGGCGAGGCGTGACTATAGGTGTCCACAATATTGCGTCAAAACACCAAACCTATAATTACATGACAAATTATATATCACCGGAACCGTCTCAACGAGGGGATTCCGGATCAGTGATCAGAATTTGAATAACTTTACTCTACAAAAGTTATTAACAGAACAGTGTGCAAAAACACCGAAAAGAGCGAATTCTAACTAAGTGTCCATTTGTACAAGTCCAAATATCAAGTGTAGAACATTAGAAACAAAGTGTTTAATCACAAAAACTAACACAACCCCCTGATAAAACACTTCCATAATCCATAAGATGTTGAATCACATCCAAAACAACCCCTGATGATACATCTCCTCATTCTTCCTTCCCCATCACTAATCCCATTAATTCTCGCAACTTCTGAACCTGTGGCTTGGGTAGAGCTTTTGTTAACAAGTCGGCTGGCATATCCTCGGTCCGCAAATATAAGGGTTGCATTCTCTTCATTGCCACCTGATCTCGCAACCAGTAAAAACATAAGTCCAAGTGTTTCATCCTTCCATGATGTTCAGGATTCTTTGCAACAGACATAGATGACTGATTGTCCATATACAACTTGGCTGGTGCAGATGGTGTGTACCCCAACTCCTTCAACAACTTTTGAATCCACCGGATTTCCATGCCAGCTGCTCCAGCAGCTATAAACTCTGCCTCTGTTGTTGACCTTGTCACAACAGGTTGCAGCTTGCTCCTCCATGAAACCACTCCTGACCCAATCTTCACCAAATAACCACCTGTTGACTTTCCACTATCCTTATCCCCTCCATGGTCTGCATCACTATATGTGGCAAACAGTTCATCTCCAAGTGAGGGGTCTGGTCCATATTCCAACCTCATCTCCTTTGTGCCCTGCAAGTACCTAAACAAGTGCTTAACAGCTTTCCAGTGTTCCATGCCAGGGTTGTGATTGAATCTTGCCAACACACTGACTGTATAAGCAATGTCAGGCCGGGTCATGGTAGCCAAATACATAAGAGATCCAACGGCAGAAATATATGGGATGTCATCCATCTCTCTTTTCTTCAGAACTCAAGGACTCTGCTCTGACATTAACTTCAATCCTGGTAGCATAGGGTACCAACGGGTTTGCAATCAGCCATTCCAAACTCCTCCAATTTGTTCACAATATATTGGCGCTGTGACAAATATAGCTTGTGCTCTTCCCTTTTTCTTGTAATCTCAACCCCAACAAAATTTGGTTGCACCCAGGTCCCTTAGTTTGAAATGCTTTCCAAGTTCAATAACAAAGTTGTCAAGAGCCACCTGAGACTTTGAAGCCAAAGTGATGTCATCCACAAATATGGGCACAATGATTTTGATATTATCTCTATCATATATATAGAGTGATGCATCACTATAAGTCTTCTGAAACCCAAGTTCAAGCAAGACCTTTCCAAGTGTTTCACTCCATAGACGTGATGACTGCTTTAACCCATAAATGGACTTGTTAAGCCTACAGACTGTGCTTTTTCCACCTTGCAAAAATCCTAGTGGCTGCTGCATATAGATCTCAACGTCAATGTCACTGTTTGTGAATGCATACGATATATCCACAGAACGGAGTTCCATATCTTCAATAGCAGCCAAAGCCATCAACGCGCACAGTAGCATGCTGCATAGTAGATGCAAAGGTTTCAAAGTAGTCCTGGCCAGGTCGTTGGTTAAAACCTTTACCGACCACACGTGCTTTAAATCGCTCAATTGACCCATCTGCGTTATATTTTGTCTTATACACCCATTTAGACCCAATTGCCTTCTGCCCTTCAGGTAGTTCCACAATTTCCCAAGTTCCGTTTTCCAAGTGCCAGTTATATTCTTCCAACATTGCAGCTTGCCACTGATCTGCCTGTTCTGAGTTCATGGCTTCTGAATAAGTTTGTGGATCAGCAGACACACTAACAGGATTAGCCATTTCTTCATCATCATCCTCAGAGTCATCCTCATCGTCAGAATCAGGAACAAGAGATTTAGGTGTTCTGACTGCCCACCATTCACCAGGAGGTCTACGGTTACGTCTTGGATACCTTGATGTTAAACCCTCTGGGTTGACCTCTGGTTCTGGTTCTGGTTCTGGTTCTGGTTCTGGCACTGGTTCAGGTTCTGGTACTGACTTGTTATTACCTGTTGCAAGACGTTTGGAGCGTCGAACTGCGGCAACAGGCTTGACATGTTTATGAGGTTGAAGCTTTATACGCTTCCGTGGCTCTTCCTCTGGATCACTTTCAATAATCCTGGCATTACGTTTGGTATGTCCTGGAAATTCAATCTCTTCCTTCTCCTCCTCTTCAATTGTGGGCTCAATCGCTTTCTGTTTCCCTTTGTCAACTTTAGGTGCTGGGTTAGGTCCAGTGGGAGGTGCAATCTCGTCTACCTCAGGCAAGACAGGTGGTAGTACTTCTTGTTCATTTTCTGACTCTGGGATAGGAATTGGTTCGGGTTCAATTGCATCATGCTGATTGGATGTCATCAATTCTCCACCATATGTGTAGCGTTCATCAAAGTCAGCTCTTTCACAGATAATGACTTTCTTAGTTTCCGGATTGTAAAACTTCCAACCCTTGTAACCATCTGGATATCCAATAAAGATGCACTTTTCCATGTGTGAACCCAATTTCTTCCTTTTGTCCTTTTGAATGTGAACATATGCAACACATCCCCAAACACGTAAATGACTGACATCAGGCTTCTTGCGATGCCAACCTTCATAAGGAGTTCTCCCAATAACAGCAGATGTAGGACAACAATTCAAGACATGCACAAGTGCAGCCAAACACTCAGCCCAAAATTTCTTGGACAGACCAGACTCTTCAAGCAATGCAACAATCCTTTCAGCAAATGTTCTATTGGCACGTTCAGCAACCCCATTTTGCTGTGGTCTGTTTCTGCAGGTATGCTCTCTCACAATTCCACATGCATCCAGGTACTCTTGGAATTCTTTTGACATGTATTCACCACCTTTATCCTCCCGAAGTCGTTTTGATCTTTTTTGCCAGTCAAGTTCTCAGCATAAGCTTTGAACGTCTTAAAGCAAGTGAATGTGTCGCTTTTGCGCTTCATAGGGATAAGCACTTTAAAGCGTTCAGCATCATCAATAAATGAAACCCAATAACGATAGCCAGAATGTGACAAGATACCAACATCATGCACATCTGTGTGGATCAATTCCAAGACCTCTGTAGCATGATTATCTGATGATGGGAATGGATTTGCATGCATCTTTCCTGCCAGACATGGTTCACATATAGGATCTGGTAAAGCTCTCGAGTCCAGTACTAAACCATCAACTAGATCTTTCTTTATCATGAACTTAATCCCATCATAGTTGTGGTGTCCTAACCGTTTATGCCATAAAGACAAGTCGAGAGGCAGCGTCGAAGCCAAATGTACATTTTCCATAACATCTACTGTAGAGCCATCTAAATATCCAATATTGTCTGTATCAATGGTAGCAGTAAACAAGAGTTTCTTTTGTGAAGAAAAGTCCATTTTGTCATGAGAAATATGTACATCAATGCCTTTGTACTTTGTCAAATATAAAACAGCAAGAAGATTATTACGAAGTGCAGGAACGTGAAGTACTCTAGTGAATTCTACATCTCTATATCGTTTTCCTCTAACTAACGGTCTGAACAGAACACTACCAATGCCCTCTGAATATATAACTCTATGGTCCGGCTAGTCTAATAGGCACTCTATATGGGGTATAATTGCGTATCCAGTTTCTATGCGGTGTCATATTAGAAGTGGCGCCTGTGTCTGTGTTCCAATGAAATACGTTAGAAGATGTAGAATTGACCTCGTGTTCAGCAACAGCACTTGCCTTTCCAGCAAATTCTGTCACTGCCGCTGCTTTCTCTTCTTCTGCCTTTTGGCACTCTCATTCTTTGCTTTCTTTTCTGCCAGCTCTGGACAGTTGAAAACCCAATGACCCAATTCTTTGCAGTAATTGCACCGATCCTTTGGCCCAGGTTTTCGCTTTTCCCATGGTTTCTTGCCCCCACTGCCACCTGCTTTCACTTGGTTCAACGACTCTGTTGTTTGACGTTGACGATTCAACTCTTCGCTGCGGAATGCCTGCATGATGACCGACTTGTCCAGCTTTTCCATCAACAACAGAGAAACCGCTTAAGATGTCTGTAGTCATCAGGCAAGGCACGTATGAGTGCCATGCACTGAAGCTCTTCATCAAGTGTCTCAATCTTAAAGTCGGCTGGACGCAAGTTCTGAATAGTTTGCATGGCCTTTTCAATTCGGGTTCCCAAAGTTACTAGGGATTCGTCATCCTGCTTCCTGATAGAGAACAGGTCATCGTACGCATTGAATCGTGCTCCTGGCTTCTTGTTCAGGTGAGCAGCTTCAAGCAATGCCCACATCTTGACTGGATCTTCATCATGCCCTCTAAAGTGCACCCTTTGATCATTCTCCACAAGCAGGTAGATTTCACCTGCTGCCCTCTCTGCCTTCATCTCCCACTTTGCCACTACCTCTTCATTGATGAATTTATCCCCACTAGCAACTGGCTTTGCTTCTTTGCCAGATACCAATCTCCATAGTCCATTTCGCATTAACCATGCCTTCATCTCCCCAGCCCATTCAGGATAGTTTGAATTTGACAATGGTTTAACTTTAGCAACTGTGTTGTTGTCTGAAGACATTTTGCAACAAGTTCAAATGTCAAGTGTTGTTTCAAGGGTCCAACTAGTCTAGTATCAGACAGCAATAGACTTAATCAATGTTTTGCCAAGTTTAAAGCCCGGGGCCCATAACCTGTTAGAAATAGACAATAATGCACAAATCAGTAGCTATACTGATGAGTAACAATAGAGTCAAATCTCAAATGCGCAACAATGACAAGTATGAGTGAAAATAGTAAATTGCTTCTGTAGACTCCAAATCTTGTTCTAGTGTCTTTGTTTCCTCAGACATAGTAGGAATACTGGTCTTTTACATGGCTAAGTGTCTAAAAATGGCGAGGGCGTGACTATAGGTGTCCACAATATTGCGTCAAAACACCAAACCTATAATTACATGACAAATTATATATCACCGGAACCGTCTCAACGAGGGGATTCCGGATCAGTGATCAGAATTTGAATAACTTTACTCTACAAAAGTTATTAACAGAACAGTGTGCAAAAACACCGAAAAGAGCGAATTCTAACTAAGTGTCCATTTGTACAAGTCCAAATATCAAGTGTAGAACATTAGAAACAAAGTGTTTAATCACAAAAACTAACAGATGCTGTGTAATTCTATGTTGGTAGGGTCAGCGGCAAAGATATCCGCCACAAGCTGACCAAAGTAGTTTGCTCAGTAGAGGATACATTCAGCTATGATCTATGACTTGCTTGGGAGTGAATATAATGTCAACCGCCTGAAATTCAAACCCGTTATGCATTTCTCGGCAGGATGGTCGGGTAGGAGAACTCGGCCTCAGACAATATCAGCATATGAAGCAAACAGAAAAACAGAGATGCAATTCAAATCTATCAAAATGACAATATATGGCTCCATCAAATCATTTAAAACGTCAGTTCACCACCTTCCTCATCATCTGCATCTTGTTCTTCACTGCTGTAACCATCGGCATAATCATCGGCTGGAAGCCAAGTGTTGTCGACAAAACCAAAAAAACGAGGGGGGAGAACGGACGAGAAAGTGTGATTCGAGTGGGAGTAACAGTATCGACATTAGTTCCTTGATAAACCACACTCATTGAAGATTCGGCTGGAGACACAGGCCGGTCGGCTGGCGCGATTAATTGTGAAACAAGAGATTCATCTTCGTCCGAGGAATACCAAACATCCGCAACTTCAGCAGGTCCGATTGGCAAGGTAATGGAGCCAGTACGTATACTAATTGATTGTTGGCCGGCCACCGGTCCCTAAACATCTTCAGCGCCGCTAACAGATGAATCGGACCACACAGCAGCTGCTTCCGAAGCACTTACATGTCTGTCAATGTGCGGATGTTCAAATGAATGAGCTGGATCATTGAGCTCGACAGAATCAGTATTGCCGGGATAAGCAATCGGTCCCGAAACGTCTTCGGCGCCGCTATCGGATGAATCGGACCACATAGCAGCCGATGCCGAGGGACCTATAAATCTGCCAATGTGCAGATTTTCAAGTGAATTGGCCGGATTATTCGACTCAACAAAACGGGCATTGTCTGGATCGGCTTTGTCAGAAGCGAGATTATCATCAGAAGAAATCGCCCAGGCAGCTGCAAAATCAGCAGCATCCACTTGAGATGCTTCTTCAGATTCATTGGTGGACGACTCATTATCGGATGAGTCGCGCAACCAAACTGCAGCTGCCTGTGCGGCCATGGAGCGACTTGGGTGATTTGATGGCATCGTTGTGGGTGAGACGCGGAGATGGACATTAAGACTATTATTGCTGGAGCCAGATGATGTATTCCAGACTGCGGCAGCGTCTGAGGCAGAAGCCACAAAGTCAAGATTCGGGACCGATGTCGATTGAATCCCGATTCTGCTAATATGGTCAATCGGCACCGCCGTGGGTTCCATCATCGGGGCCGACAAAGTTTCGCCACCGGTGCCGACAAGACTTCCGCCGTCGGTACCGACGTGGCCGTCTGAATCGGCACTGAATGTGAGCAAACTGTACGATTGACTTGAGCTATGGAGTCCGTGATTCTGCCAAGTAGTGTGGCGAATTGTGGGCAATAAACCGATAACATCAGGGATGGAAGGGATGGCCGCCAAGTCGGCTGTTTCGGCCCGATAGCTGACGCAACTGACAACTCTGTTGGATGTGTAGGGTCGGAAGACCACTCTCTATGAATACGACCTTCAGGCAGTGAATGTGAATATCCAGAGTGAGGAAGCTTTCGTGCCGACGGATCCGCTGCCAGGGCCATCAGGTCGGTTGGCGTAAGTTCAGCGCCCCAAGTCCACTTCTGCGATGAAGTTGGGAGCGACTTGAGCGTAGATAATTGATCCGCAGCATTCATGGCCATACGCCCGTGATCGTCGAGTGATTAAAACATCATCCAAGCTATCGGGATAAGTCTTACTTGTTGCTCGGCTGTACGGACCCGACACTGATCGTTTAGCCGATTCTTCGTTGATCGAACGGGATCTCCTGTTTGCTGTTCTTTCAGAACAACTGCTTCATGCACCAGATGAAACCCGGCTCCCCGACGCATGCTAAATTCGGCATCGGCATCGGCTTTGGTCTGTGATGCTTGAATAGATGATGAAATTGTCATGAGGTCTTCACGGAGTCCAATGGCAAGATTGAGGTATTTGTTGCATCGGCCACATGATATAGTCGGGACCGACATGCCCGATGGTTTAGGCAACGAGTCGGTTACGATTTTCTGCAAGCCGCTACCTGCATGCATTCGCGAAAGCGGCCAGCGATGACAATTGGCTTCAAAGTGTAATCCATGGAAATTTCAGCTCCACTATTCCACCAATCATGTAGGTAATTGTCCACCAGCCGAACCGGGCTGTCCTTATCCACACCGGCATCCAATAACCGCAAAAGATCGTTCGACAGTTTGAGTGGATATTGATCAAGGGGGACGCCAAGAATCGAAGCCGCCAATGACCGAACGATGATAGGAATGATTATGGGAAGGCCGAGCGCTGATGCTTGGCCAATAAAAAATAAAATCAACTCCTATATTATAATCGGGTAAGCTTCAAATTTCTGAAATAGATCCAGTACATACAACTTCAGCACAAAGAAACTTTTGTTTCCACGCCTGTTGTTCTTTTGTCGACTCAGAAATCGCAAGCAGTGCGGCCCGAAATCTAGACTCAGCATAGTACATGAGTTGTTGTATGTCGAAATGGTTCGAATAACGAGCACCAGCCACAGAAGTGAGTGGGTTGTAGATTGAAAGTTCTTTATTGGCCATGATGGAATGTTTTCAAGGGGCGGTGTGCAAAGATAATCTATCTGATAGTAGTGCCTAATTACATAACTAAATAAACGGGGATAAATATAAGTCGTTGCTATTTTTAAAGGCATGATCGGCTATGACCGCATATTTATACCACATAGTACTTTGCCGATAGGCGTAGGCTCTGGGCCCGAATTGATATCCTCCATTTGAGCGGCTTGGGCCCACTCTTCTCGACGATGAATAAAATATCTAACAGTCCATTGCATTTCATACACCACTAAGACAACTTCTTCATGCCACCTATTTTTCTGGGCCCGAGCACGAAGCCAATGGACTCGATTGACTGTAAAATCAGTTGAAAGTTACTCTAGAAACATAATAAGAATAAGTTACGTACATTCAAGTTGAAATCGCTGTAATGTGTCGGGCCCGATGCGATGATCGGCATCGGCATCGGTCATGTTCCCGAACAAATACCATCGGCCAGTTCTCCAAATCCACGACAACTCCAAGGTGGAAGATCCCATTAAGTTTGGTTTCCATATAGCTGTACGTGCCTTGAGGTCATTGCGTGTAAGTAGACAGAAAATTGAAAGGAATTCTTGATCACAGCCGAGTGCGACAAGGCAGGACCGACATGCCGAATATATGCGGGCATGCAATACTTTATCGTGATTCAGAGATTTCACTTTCTTTTGACCATTAGACCGAATGCTGGTTCGAGTCCCTCTCTTCACCACGTATCAATATAGAAACGAGATATCGGCCACAATGTCCCGAATCCTCGTTATATGATTGCATGCTTGCTGTTTTCTCAATTCCATTTCTAATCCTTCGTAGCCTGCTGAAACATTGTGATTGGATGGTAATGAAAGTATTTGGCGTTCAACACTCAGGATTGTTGGAGTTGGAGGGCTGTGATCTTCAGGAACAGAACGGTCTTGCATGGCCGGTTCACCAGGAATATCAGGATTTTCTTCAATGTCGTCGTATTCGGTCTCACTGTTGAGTGGCATACTTGGCCGCCCACATTGAATATCGTGCACCCCAGCATGCTGTTGTCGTGTTTTAAGTTCTGCAAGCATCATAGTCAACGCTTGACGCAGTTGCATAACTATTTGTTGGTCTTGGTCCCGAGCGCGAAGCCTAACCGACGAACTTTATCTTGAATTTCAATTCTGACATGAAAGTGATCACATTGTGAGCAAAAATAAAAGTGTGACTCCACTTACTGCTTTTCTTCAATTAGCAAAGCTAATCGAAGCCACATCTCGGCTGCTGTACCGGAATTGATATCGGGACCGGTATCGGTGCCGTGTTTCTCTACCCGTATCATCGGTTGAAGATGTCGGCAGCCGGGCGCCATAAATGTCCATTCTTTTGATGTCAGCTAATCGCATTGCCTCAACACTCTGAATTTCATCTTCCCATTCATTAAGTGTCGCCTGTGCAATATCCCCTGAAAATTCAAGGAAATAAGAGTTGGCCCGCCCCACCATAATAATTGCATCGGTATATCTGTTGCAAAGAACGTCTGTAATTCCGAGCATTTTTTGTAGTTGGAATCTGTAGCGTGATTGTCGAGTACTTCTTCCCTGTGTGCGAGACTTGCTGTCTGGACCGAAGACGAGATTACATTGAGACTTGACCATAGTGATTCAAGAATTTGACCAGCAACTACTGCAGCACCGGGGACAAAAGTTGTGGCAAAAATGAAAGAAACATACGTCTTTGTGGCCATGAACATGGAATAAATCAATCGCCTGATCAATAATAATACCGGCAGGGAGCAAGTGGCCGATTCGGTCATAGAGATAGACAATCCAGGTACAGACAATGTCATAGATGAGAAATAGCCCTTGTTCGGGCTCTACATGTGTGGTTTTGATGGCCTGCAGTAATGCATAATCAATGTTTTTTGTTGTTCACCTTTGAACAAGTCCGCCAAGGAATTCGGCGCGAAGCAGCCATGCCGAAGCGCATGCAAAGGCTACCTTTCCTGTGCGATCACATGCTTTGGTTGACAGTAGTGCATTTGTAATTGCTCTGAACGTATTTTCACATGGTGCTTTCTGAAACTCAGCCATCAGATAAATTGTGTCGGCCGAGTATCGGCCCCGGACGTCCACATACTGTCAGTCGATCTATTGCAGATTCCAAAAAGTTAGATAATCATCCTTATTGGGTGCCATTCCAGACCCATCCATCAGCCAGATATCATTGTTATATTTTTGCCGAACATGGTCAGCTTTGAAATTGCCATCTGTCACGTAATATACGCTTGTATACTGTACTGTATTGATAGCAGGTTAGAAACAAAATTTTATAAGATGTAAATTGTACTAACCGATTCGGATCATCCTTCCAATCAGTGGGTAAGTTTATACCAGGCTGAGGGCATGTAGGGCAATACAAAGACAATGAACCAGCTGGTGGGTTGCAAGGATCTTCTGCTTTATGGCCATACCCAGCCCACCTTAATTTCTTGAGCCACCTCCAGAGCCGAGAAATACGGCGAAACTCATGATAAACATTGACAATTTCGGTCCGACCGATTGGTGTTGTCATTCTGCGGATAAGTTGATAAAACTGATAGGCTGTCGCCTTCAGCTCCAAATTACAAAGACGAAAATGATCCATGAGTTGAACAGAGAAGAGAGTCCTTATCTTTTTAAAGCTGGCAGGGAGGAGCCGGCAGGCAACCAGGTCCATTGGGACCGAATTCTCCCCTCGGCATTGACAAGTTACCATGGCCATATGATGAATACCGTTGGTGTGTAAAATCCTGACATAGGTATTATTTAAACCATCAGCCACTGGGAAGCTTGGGTGGACACTATCGGTATTAAGTTCATTCTGAATGTCAATATGATCAGCTGTGTATGCCGAAAATGTGTCGGCCCCGATGCTCACCATGTACTCGGCCCCGTGTTCAGGAGTACAATTGGCCCCGGGTTCAGCCCGTGCTGTAAGCCCGGTATTCAGGCATATGATCGGCCCCGACACCAGTCAGCTCGTTGGTCAAATCGCCAATGACTAGGTATTCACTGAATCCTTCAACATCCGCTTCAGGATCACCACCTTCATCGTCTTCGGTCATGTCTTTGTCAATTGAGCTGTCAGGATCATCTTCTTCATCTACGTTGCGATGGTGCAAGAAATGGAAAGAATATCCATCCTTTATTTCTTCATTGTTGACGTCCATTGGATACGCTTGAGATTGTACACCAAATGCCGTTTGTTTTGGGACCGTGTAGTTAGCCGATGCCGAACTTTCGGTCGGCCCGACCTAGAGTCTGGTCGGCCCCCGAGCGAAGCGCTTTGTCGGCCCTGAGCTAGTATCTGTCAGCCCCATATATGTAAAATCTCGGCCCCGAACTAGTGAAAGTCGGCCCTGAACCGGCCAGGCCATACAATGTATCTAATTTTTCCTGTTCTAGCCGGTCTGGATATTCTTGTAAAGTTTCCAAATATTTAATCTGGAACAGTAGTGATTCACATATAGCAATCCCTGCACAATGTGGGACAAGAATGTAACAACCGACTTCCCATAACTCGGCTCTGCGGAAGTGCGTTTGTGCCCAGCATTCAATTCGATGGAAAGGTGCAACCCGATGCGAATTTCGCATACATTTGCGACAAAGTGGCTCTGCAAGTGTGCAATCTATACATCTCCATATGGCCCAGGAGCCAGCTGGACAAGATTGGCAGTGCTGCTTGTCGGCTGGCCAGGTCTCTTGAGCAAGTGATGCTTGAAGTAAGTCTTCTATTCTATCTACCCATTCTCTCATATATTCTTGCTGCGTCTGCATAGTACTGTTTGAAAAATGTTGTACTTCATTTAATAAACGGTTACCTTGCTTTTCTTTTGACGGGTCGTATTCAAGGGCTCCGTTGACACTCCATCATCGTTTAACATATTGTGGTTAACCATATGTTCTCTTGGATTAGTTTGGTCACTCAACGTTGGATCTTCTGCGATAGTTGTCACAAGCGGCACTAACACTCTTCGCTGTGATTTGGGGACCCTGAGGACATCGGAGAGGTGGGTAACCGCCTGAGAGGCTTCCACACTTCCTTGAACCAAGTGTTTTGACTTTCTTTGTCTTTTGTTAGCTGGTCCACTGGAAGAGTTCATGGTTGAAGGCGAAAAGCGAGATGTATGTGGTCATCACGGGGCTGGGCACTAAATGAACATGAGGCTTCCATGAGGCATGTTGTCGCAACTCACAGTCTGTGAATGTTTCAGGTCCATTCCTAATCACATCCACATTTCTTTATCTTGCATTGTGCCATTTTTACAGGTATTTTCACTGAACAATATGACCACAACCATAGTATTACAAAACAAGAAACGGAAAGCGAAGATGTTCAGTGTCGAAGAACTACAGCAAATTCTGCCTTTCAAAGAAACTTTTGTGAAAGCAAGGACAGTCAAAGAACGTCTATTCATCTTAACAAACCACATACTGGTCGCAATATTCAATTACTGGGCCAGTCGAGGGAAAAGGGCTAAGGATGACACCGAAAGTCGCCTTTGGACAAAGGTAAGGTGATATGTAGCCAACTTCGAAGAGCGTGTATCTGAAGATAATTCAGGAGATCATCACCTGGTGCTCAAACAATTGGCGAATTGAACGAGGAATGGCTCGCAAATCCAACCACTTTCGCCCAAAAGATCAGATGTACTCTGGTACAATCATCAATCAAAAATTTGGGCGGAAATCGCAAATATTATGGGTCTTGAAGAGGCTTCAGCAGAGACCTCGGGTTGGTTTGGCCACAGGACAGTCGCCATGAAGAATATCTGGGACAAGATGACTGAGAATGAACGTAAGGACATTGACGATGAAGTAGAAAGGTGTTCAATGCGGGGTATGACGAGCACACACAAGCAAGGTCGGTCATACGGCCCCGTGTCCCGAAAGCCGACCTAACAATTATATCACAGTTTGGCCAAAAATATCATGTCAGGCGGATTGATCAAACAATGAATGACCAATATAAAGAGATGGGGATGACCAGTGTGGTTTTTGTTTGCTTCCCATTAGCAGATGGCAAGGTCGCAGTCGATGGGTACGTGATTGCAGATAACAGCCGAGTTTTCTCGGGCCGACATAATTGTTGGATCGGCATATTCCAGCAACTCATTGAAAAACACAGCTGATTATGCTTTAGATACGAACAAATTGCCAGCTTGATGGGTGTTCCCGCCCCTTCATTCATGAGTACATATCGGGCTGACGTTGACCAATGAAACAAAACATATTGGATTATATGACGGGCTTGCAAAATCTCAAGCAAAACCCTCACTTAGCATTCACGGTTAACCGAGCAACAGCAAAGAAGCCAATATTTACATTGGGAAAAACTAGTAATGGTTTCCCAATCATACCTATCCCTTTGCCAGATAAAGAGTGGACAAAAAGTGACTGGGAAGAAGCTTTCAGTCTGTACGTGAATAATCATTACTGTGAGTTTAGTTCAGGCATGCCTCGAGTCCAATTTGCCTGAATTATAGATAGACCTTGCCACTGGTGGTAAAACAGAGAAAGTTCCATACACTCAAATATCCTACGCTCAGGCGACCTTTATCGAATCGAAATATTTACCTCCCAACATGATATTTACAAACCCCGGAATCTCCATAAAGACAGCATACAATGCTTTTTGGGCACTTGATCAAAAGACAGCAATTATATCAACCACAAGACACTTTTCGTTTCGGTCTATTAAACATAAAAGATGGTCCCGCCCTCAGAATATCCCGACACCATTGCCGGTGCCGATCGGGGCCGACGTCAAGCGAGAAATAAACGTCGAAATAAAACAACAAGTCGATGCCAAATTGAGTCGGATCAAGTGGAAAATACTTTAGCACTGACCAATATGCACATCACGCCAAACATTGAAGAATATCAACCAACTTTGACATTGATATCGGGCACGAGACATGATGTCAGGCAGATTGTAAGTGTATCGGTCCCGATTATTGCTGATACCGAACCACTATCTTACAATCTTATAATAATTAGGATGCAATTCATGAAGATATGGAAAGCATCCAGCAAGACATCCCAAATTTAATCTTCAGAGAGGATGTCTATGCCACTCAGCAAGAAGTAATGTCAATTTTTCCATCTGGAGTTGAACACCAATTCCCAGTGAATGGTCCCACAGATGGTATACCTATGTACCTATTGGATTCAAGTTTATCCACACGAGGAGCAACCAACGTCATTAACAACAGTAATATTGATCCAAGGCTACTTGGTACAACTATGCCCACTCAAGGGCAACACCGACACCAGTCTCTACACCGGTGCCGAAGATCCCAACAGCGGTCCCAATCCCAATCCTTACACCGGTCCCGACGCAGATCCCTACATCGGTGCCGAAGCAGATCCCTACACCGGTCCCGATCCCTACACCGTCCCGATCCCTACCCGACCGCAGATCCTACATCGGTCCCGACGCAGATCACTACATCGGTGCGGATGCAGAGCCCTACACGGTCCACAGATCCACACATCGGCCCCGACGCAGATCACTACATCGGTGCGGATGCAGAGCCCTACACCGGTCCCGACGCACATGCCGACACCGATCTCTACGCAGGCGGCCCGACATCGGTCCCGATAGAAGTCGACACAGAACCACAAAGTTACCATATTGTTCCTATTACATCACATAAAAAGAAAGGAAAACAAAGAAAGCGGCCGGCGATGTAGGATCAACATCAGCCACATTAACGGCTGGGATACCAGTTAGACGCAGTACAAGGCACAGATAAACTGCACTTCCCTTATAATATCACAAACAAAATAGAATCAAATTTATTGAACATCAGAGCAGTGAAAGGCATTACAAAAAATCTACATCTGACCCAACAATGATATGTACTGAGATCTGGAACTATCCCTGACGAGGTCTTTTGCTTTTCTCTGTAGCAGGCGAAATGTCAGTACGTGGACGTTTCCTGGTCGTC
This sequence comes from Psilocybe azurescens, assembly GCA_023853785.1. Classification (NCBI taxonomy): domain Eukaryota; kingdom Fungi; phylum Basidiomycota; class Agaricomycetes; order Agaricales; family Agrocybaceae; genus Psilocybe; species Psilocybe azurescens. Next base: position 43,014 of record JAJIRX010000907.1, read on the forward strand.
CAGGTGTCGGACTACGGGACACCATTGGCAAAAGGGTGGGGTGATGCGAGACGTGGTGAACGGCGACGGTCATTTGTATCATTCTGTGATAGTAGAGGCGGAGTAAGAAGAGACTGCGTTGCAACAAGAGTAAGAGGAGGCGCAGCCGACAAAGTTGGTTCGGGACCGATATCTGCCGACTCTCTACCGATATCGACCGACTGGAGAGCCGGCAACCGACAATTCAACGCCATTACCGACCTCGGACCCGACATTGACATCATCGGGACCGAAAGTAATCGGTCCCAAATGCGTTGATGTTTCAACCAAGTTTGGCAGACTTTCGAGTGCTTGCAAGGTGGGAGAAGTGTGTGTGGTATATGAAGCCAACTCAGCTGAAGTGGCATTTCCTGGCACCGTTGAAGCAGCTTGATGAGTACCGGCTACAATAATGTGGGCACTGTATGTGGCCTGCTCCTGCGAGTTATTGGGTGTTGGCGGAATCAATTGCACGGAAGGAAAATCTTTACGAACCGACGAGATAAGTTCTCGTTGTTCTTCCCTGTGCGTTGTTAACGTATCATCGAGTTTGAGGGATCGGGGCCGGAAACGGAATCATCCTCCCGCGCTGTTCTACCATCGGCGGTGATATTGGAACATAGGGCCGGAATCCGAATCGTCTTGTCGGCGCGGTTCAACTATCGGCACTATTGTCGGTACCGATTCACCGCCTGCTACGCTCCCGATGTCGGCACTTAATTCCACCGTCTGCGTGATGGAATTGGCATCGACATTCTTTGCTTCATATGGACCATCGGATACCAATTCTGCGTCCTTTTCCACTTCCATATCGTTGCCGATGAGGTCGTCCTCTACCGACTGGATCGGCCCGATGCACCTTGATTCAAAATGAGCATACCATTTGCACTTAACTTGCGGAGAATAGTGGAAATGTCTGAAAATTGTGTTTCAAACATATCCAATTTCCCCAAAATGTCGTTCATTTTGCCCTCCAGCTGAGTGACACGGTGACCGAGACCGGCATTCGGTCTGTGTGCTGCCCGGCTTCTCCAACTCGACACAAGCTAGATTGCAATCGTATGCCATTGATAACGCTGAGGCGGCATCTGCAGTGACCGAGTCCAACTTTGTCGACAATATGTCCACACGAGCCGCCAGCTCTTCATTGTCGGTGGCTTGGGCAGGTCTATTGGTTATTGTAAAATATGAAAAATCAAAAGATAAACAGGACACGTACCACGATTTTTCCCCTTTTCAATAGCTGAAAAGCGGCCCGTATAATGTTCGTCAGACGGTGCCGATACCTCCTGAATATGCCGAGCCGACGTCCCTGCCCGTGTCCGTGCTGACCTCGATGATTCTGCCACGACTGCAGTAGCAGGGATTTCCAAAATATCCATCTGTACATCTTCGTCTTCTTCATCGTACTCTTCCTCCCTCAGCCGGATGGTTCATCCGATACTTCAATGATGCGCCGAGATTTCGGCTTCCTCGATGTCGACGACTTTCGTCTATTGCGGTGGCTGATTGCTCTAATTCCGAGACTACATTTCACCTTTTGTCGATTGCACCGAAAACATGCTCCACGTCCTGAACCCGATCGTAGCAGTCGGCGTTTGCTCGTCGGCACCGATCGCACGGTATCGGGTTCAGCTTTCCCTGTAGCGGCTTTGGTTGGATTTCAACAAGCTCGTCTATTTCGGAAGAATCTTCGCGTGGTGCTTCACGATGCTCGCTCTATTCTGAACTTGAGTTGCGTTGTCGACGACGGCGCCGATCGGTCCCGACTACGCGGCCCCGATGCTCTTCGCGCTGGTGTTCGGGCGTCCGTGGCATCCTCTTCTTCGGCAACAATTCTTTCCGGCCATCCATATAGTTCGCGTGTGGCCTCAATTTGTGGGCGTTGAGCATCATGCGCGATGCTCACTTCGTATTCGGGCGATTCAGTTCGAACCCGTGACGGCCGACGACGGACGCGTCTGGTAATCTGCTCATCCATTGGTTGTTGTGGATCCTGGGCTGATGGTATTCTACGCATTGCGTCGCTGTTTGATGTGTTACCAGCTCTCAAAGGCACGTCTTGAACGACTGAGTGTGTGGCCGGTTGCGATATCATGCCCGGCGTTGCTACTGCAGTGGCTATGCGGCTCATCAGCCCCATTACCATCTTGTCAAAAGCCTCCATGTTTTGTATGTGCTGTCTCAGAAATTCGAGTGCGTCCAGCTTGCTTTACCTCTTTCCACGCTTTCAAAAAGCTCCAGAAAAATATCGGCTGGTCGAAGACTTCCTGCAAATGCGCCACTTCGGGACCGGTTTTACAATTAAGTTCGAATATCGCTCGCTGAGTGGTCGCTTCAGTGAATTTTACTTGTAACAGCGTATGATTTCTCACCAATTCATGTTTCTTTCCTTTATTACACTCGCAACTTTATCGGCCAATCCACGGCGGATACTATCATCGACATCACGAAGGGCTTTGATGAGGTCGGTTGCAGACGGAATATGGATAGTATTAGACATAATGATGAACTCGAATGTAGTTGAAATTTTTGAGTGTGTATTGTTTCTCGGGCGCGAGTCGGCAGATGAAGATTGTAGCAGACGGTAAAGCTGCCAGAATGTAAGGTGCTGGCAAAATCAACAGTCATGTGATATAAACAGTGACAAATAACTCCCTAATCCAGTTGCAATCTCTATTCTGATCTCCTCCAACATATTATATCACTATCAACGATGCAAAAAAGCCATGCACGACATTCAGACAGACTCTCATGATATGTTCAGATCCGTAGGTACGCCGTCATCTCGCATCGACCATCATACATCGGCGGTATTTAATGATCGGCACCGACCAGATATTCAGCCGACTTTACACATTGATGCCGAGCCAATCGCTACTCGGACGCTGTTTCTTCTCGGGAGTATGGCAGCATTCCTGCAGGGTTCATGCAGTTGATCGGGCCCGATAATGAGAAGATTTACGTACCGAATTCCTGGTTTCTGCCACCAGAAAAGAATTCATTAATGCGCACCAACAAGATCATCTACGGCTGGAGACTCAACCTGGTGGGGTAAATACCTTTCGTTGCACTCATAACTATTCTTCCAGCTGTGAACGGCTGACTAGCTGATTGCATCGGTGCCGATATATTGTCGGCCGCGACGCTGCCATACACAGCGGGCCCGATTTATCTCCGAAGTCGGTGGCCGTGTAAACATATCGCCCCGATTTCCCAGATATCTGTTCCTGCTCTTTTTATGTTTGAATATCAGGTCTCTGAAAGCTTGTAGAGATCAATATGATGCGATAGCTATATATTGACCTACATAATTTGAGGCTGATTTGACTCGGTATCGTGTGGCGGCTGCAGTTACGGGCCGATTTAATCTGCCGCCCTTCTGTGCTGCCTACATACCATTTATCATTCGTTTTCATTGTCTCGCTTTAGAATCCAAACTCACTCAATCCTCAGTCAGGAAACAGTACTGGACGGGATTTTGTTATTCTCGGTGACACAGTTTTGGTCCCTGCCGATCCTGTAAGCATGACTTTATTTATGTTGAACACTATTTAATTTATGGATAATAGCATTTGACCGAGCGAGCTACTACAAATACATACTGAGGTCAATTATCTTCGTGAAACCCTCGGTATATCCTACAAAGACGCTAGCCATCGGCTTTACATGGCAGAATGGGAGAAGCTTAGAGCAAGTGATGGAGCTCAAAAGCCTTCAAGAATTTCAATGATCGAACTATCGATGCAATTGGGAAGTTTGATAAAGAGTTAATGGCACTATCGGATGATAGTTAATCTGAATGCTGGCCGAGAAAAACCGAGTTGCAGCCTCAACGCTTAGAAGATACTCGCTGGCCTCCACATACGTAACTGAAGCCCCCCAAGCTGAAGTAATACAATAATTTATTTCATCTAGGTCGGCATGTGGCCGATATTTTCGTAGCCGACCTCACAATTTGAACAGCCACAGGTGAAGTAAAGTATCAGTCGGCTCTGAGTCATTCATTTGTAAGTAATTCCCACCACACTAAAATGTACGTGGTTTCCATAGAATTCTATGGCCCCGTGTCACACGTATACATTGTGTGCGTTCTACGGCCCATGTCACTCGCTACAATGTAGCTGCCCTATGT
>JAJIRX010000908.1:0-75178 GCA_023853785.1 Psilocybe azurescens
GAGTGATTAAAACATCATCCAAGCTATCGGGATAAGTCTTACTTGTTGCTCGGCTGTAATGGACCCGACGCCGATCGTCGCCGATTCTTCGTCGATCGGAACGGGATCTCCTGTTTGCTGTTCTTTCAGAACAACTGCTTCATGCACCAGATGAAACCTGCCGCCCGACCCTGCATTAAATTCGGCGCCGGCATCGGCTTTGGTCTGTGATGCTTGAATAGATGATGAAATTGTCATGAGGTCTTCACGGAGTCCAATGGCAAGATTGAGGTATTTGTTGCATCGCCACATGATATAGTCGGACCGATGCCCGATGGTTTAGGCAACGAGTCGGTTACGATTTTTCTGCAACCGCACCTGCATGCATTAGCTGCCGCCGATGACAATTGGCTTCAAAGTGTAATCCATGGAAATTTCAGCTCCACTATTCCACCAATCATGTAGGTAATTGTCCACCAGCCGAACCGGGCTGTCCTTATCCACACCGGCATCCAATAACCGCAAAAGATCGCTCTCGACAGTTTGAGTGGATATTGATCAAGGGGGACGCCAAGAATCGAAGCCGCCAATGACCGAACGATGATAGGAATGATTATGGAAGGCCGAGCGCTGATGCTTGGCCAATAAAAAATAAAATCAACTCCTATATTATAATCGGGTAAGCTTCAAATTTCTGAAATAGATCCAGTACATACAACTTCAGCATAAAGAAACTTTTGTTTCCACGCCTGTTGTTCTTTGTCGACTCAGAAATCGCAAGCAGTGCGGCCCGAAATCTAGACTCAGCATAGTACACGAGTTGTTGTATGTCGAAATGGTTCAATAACGAGCACCAGCCACAGAAGTGAGTGGGTTGTAGATTGAAAGTTCTTTATTGCCACTGATGGAATGTTTTCAAGGGGCAAAAGATAATCTATCTGATAGTAGTGCCTAATTACATAACTAAATAAACGGGATAAATATAAGTCGTTGCTATTTTTAGCAACATGATCGGCTAGACAGATATTTATACCACATAGTACTTGCCGATAGGCGAGGCTCTGGGCCCAATTGATATCCTCCATTTGATGCTTGGGCCCACTCTTCTCGACGATGAATAAAATATCTAACAGTCCATTGCATTTCATACACCACTAAGACAACTTCTTCGTGCCACCTATTTTTCTGGGCCCGAGCACCAAGCCAATGGACTCGATTGACTGTAAAATCAGTTGAAAGTTATCTAGAAACATAATAAGAATAAGTTACGTATATTCTGTTGAAATCGCTGTAATGTGTCGGCCCGATGCGATGATCGGCATCGGCATCGGTCATGTTCCCGAACAAATACCATCGGCCAGTTCTCCAAATCCACGACAACTCCAAGGTGGAAGATCCCATTAAGTTTGGTTTCCATATAGCTGTACGGCCTTGAGGTCATTGCGTGTAAGTAGACAGAAAATTGAAAGGAATTCTTGATCACAGCCGAGTGCGACACAAGGGACCGACATGCCGAATATATGGGCATGCAATACTTTATCGTGATTCAGAGATTTCACTTCTTTGACCATTAGACCGAATGCTGGTTCGAGTCCCTCTTCACCACGTATCGATATAGAACGAGATATCGGCCACAATGTCCCGAATCCTCAAGATGATTGCGTGCTTGCTGTTTTCTCAATTCCATTTCTAATCCTTCGAGCCTGCTGAAACATTGTGATTGGATGGTAATGAAAGTATTTGGCGTTCAACACTCAGGATTGTTGGAGTTGAGGGCCGTGATCTTCAGGAACAGAACGGTCTTGCATGGTCGGTCCACCAGGAATATCGGGATTTTCTTCAATGTCGTCGTATTCGGTCTCACTGATGAGGTGGGCATACTTGGCCGCCCACATTGAATATCGTGCACCCCAGCATGCTGTTGTCGTGTTTTAAGTTCTGCAAGCATCATAGTCAACGCTGACGCAGTTGCATAACTATTTGCTGGTCCTCCGGTGGCGCCAGCCTGAACTGTTTAACTTTATCTTGAATTTCAATTCTGACATGAAAGTGATCACATTGTGAGCAAAAATAAAAGTGTGACTCCACTTACTGCTTTTCTTCAATTAGCAAAGCTAATCGGGCCACATCTCGGCTGCTGTACCGAATTGATATCGGACCGTATCGGTGCCGTTCCTCACCCGTATCATCGGTCGAGATGTGGCAGCCGGGCGCCATAAATGTCCATTCTTTGATGTCAGCTAATCGCATTGCCTCAACACTCTGAATTTCATCTTCCCATTCATTAAGTGTCGCCTGTGCAATATCCCTGAAAATTCAAGGAAATAAGAGTCGGCCCGCCCCACCATAATAATTGCATCGGTATATCTGTTGCAAAGAACGTCTGTAATTCAGCATTTTTTGTAGTTGGAATCTGTAGCGTGATTGTCGAGTACTTCTTCCTGTGTGCGAGACTTGCTGTCCGGACCGAAGACGAGATTACATTGAGACTTGACCATAGTGATTCAAGAATTTGACCAGCAACTACTGCAGCACCGGGACAAAAGTTGTGGCAAAACGAAAGAAACATACGTCTTTGTGGCCATGAACATGGAATAAATCAATCGCCTGATCAATAATAATACCGGCAGGGAGCAAGTGGCCAATTCGGTCATAGAGATAGACAATCCAGGTACAGACGATGTCATAGATGAGAAATAGCCCTTGTCTCGGGCTCTACATGTGTGGTTTTGATGGCCTGCAGTGCATAATCAATGTTTTTTTGTTGTTCACCTTTGAACAAGTCCAAGGAATTCGGCGCTGCAGCCATGCCGAGCGCATGCAAAGGCTACCTTTCCTGTGCGATCACATGCTTTGGTTGACAGTAGTGCATTTGTAATTGCTCTGAACGTATTTTCACATGGTGCTTTCTGAAACTCAGCCATCAGATAAATTGTGTCGGCCGAGTATCGCCCGGACGTCACATACCGTCAGTCGATCTATTGCAGATTCAAAAAGTTAGATAATCATCCTTATTGGGTGCCATTCCAGACCCATCCATCAGCCAGATATCATTGTTATATTTTTGCCGAACATGGTCGTTTGAAATTGCCATCTGTCACGAACATACGCTTGTATACTGTACTGTATTGATAGCAGGTTAGAAACAAAATTTTATAAGATGTAAATTGTACTAACCGATTCGGATCATCCTTCCAATCAGTGGGTAAGTTTATACCAGGCTGAGGGCATGTAGGGCAATACAAAGACAATGAACCAGCTGGTGGGTTGCGAGGATCTTCTGCTTTATGGCCATACCCAGCCCACCTTAATTTCTTGAGCCACCTCCAGAGCCGAGAAATACGGCGAAACTCATGATAAACATTGACAATTTCGGTCCGACCGATTGGTGTTGTCATTCTGCGGATAAGTTGATAAAACTGATAGGCTGTCGCCTTCAGCTCCAAATTACAAAGACGAAAATGATCCATGAGTTGAACAGAGAAGAGGGTCCGTATCTTTTAAAGCTGGCAGGGAGGAGCCGGCAGGCAACCAGGTCCATCGGGACCGAATTCTCCCTCGGCATTGACAAGTTACCATGGCCATATGATGAATACCGTTGGTGTGTAAAATCCTGACATAGGTATTATTTAAACCATCAGCCACTGGGAAGCTTGGGTGGACACTATCGGTATTAAGTTCATTCTGAATGTCAATATGATCAGCCGTGTATGCCGAAAATGTGTCGGCCCCGATGCTCACCATGTACTCGGCCCCGTGTTCAGGAGTACAATCGGCCCGGGTTCAGCCGTGCTGTAAGCCCGGTATTCAGGCATATGATCGCCCCGACACCAGTCAGCTCGTTGGTCAAATCGCCAATGACTAGGTATTCACTGAATCCTTCAACATCCGCTTCAGGATCACCACCTTCATCGTCTTCGGTCATGTCTTTGTCAATTGAGCTGTCAGGATCATCTTCTTCATCTACGTTGCGATGGTGCAAGAAATGGAAAGAATATCCATCCTTTATTTCTTCATTGTTGACGTCCATTGGATACGCTTGAGATTGTACACCAAATGCCGTTTGTTTTGGGACCGTGTAGTTAGCCGATGCCGAACTTTTCGCCGGCCCCGACCTAGAGTCTGTCGGCCCCGAGCGAGCGTTTGTCGGCCCGAGCTAGTATCTGTCGGCCCCGATATGTAAATCTCGGCCCCGAACTAGTGAAAGTCGGCCCGAACCGGCCGGGCCATACAATGTATCTAATTTTTCCTGTTCTAGCCGGTCTGGATATTCTTGTAAAGTTTCCAAATATTTAATCTGGAACAGTAGTGATTCACATATAGCAATCCCTGCACAATGTGGGACAAGAATGTAACAACCGACTTCCCATAACTTCGGCTCTCGCGAGGAAGTCGCGTTTGTGCCCAGCATTCAATTCGATGGAAAGGTGCAACCCGATGCGAATTTCGCATACATTTGCGACAAAGTGGCTCTGCAAGTGTGCAATCTATACATCTCCATATGGCCCAGGAGCCAGCTGGACAAGATTGGCAGTGCTGCTTGTCGGCTGGCCAGGTCTCTCGAGCAAGTGATGCTTGAAGTAAGTCTTCTATTCTATCTACCCATTCTCTCATATATTCTTGCTGCGTCTGCATAGTACTGTTTGAAAAATGTTGTACTTCATTTAATAAACGGTTACCTTGCTTTTCTTTTGACGGGTCGTATTCAAGGGCTCCGTTGACACTCCATCATCGTTTAACATATTGTGGTTAACCATATGTTCTCTTGGATTAGTTTGGTCACTCAACGTTGGATCTTCTGCGATAGTTGTCACAAGCGGCACTAACACTCTTCGCTGTGATTTGGGACCGCTGAAGACATCGGAGAGGTGGGTAACCGCCTGAGAGGCTTCCACACTTCCTTGAACCAAGTGTTTTGACTTTCTTTGTCTTTTGTTAGCTGGTCCACTGGAAGAGTTCATGGTTGAAGGCGGCGAGATGTATGTGGTCATCACGGGGCTGGGCACTAAATGAACATGAGGCTTCCATGAGGCATGTTGTCGCAACTCACAGTCTGTGAATGTTTCAGGTCCATTCCTAATCACATCCACATTTCTTTATCTTGCATTGTGCCATTTTTACAGGTATTTTCACTGAACAATATGACCACAACCATAGTATTACAAAACAAGAAACGGAAAGCGAAGATGTTCAGTGTCGAAGAACTACAGCAAATTCTGCCTTTCAAAGAAACTTTTGTGAAAGCAAGGACAGTCAAAGAACGTCTATTCATCTTAACAAACCACATACTGGTCGGCAATATTCAATTACTGGGCCAGTCGAGCAGGCTAAGGATGACACCGAAAGTCGCCTTTGGACAAAGGTAAGGTGATATGTAGCCAACTTGAAGAGCGTGTATCTGAAGATAATTCAGGAGATCATCACCTGGTGCTCAAACAATTGGCGAATTGAACGAGGAATGGCTTGCAAATCCAACCACTTTCGCCCAAAAGATCAGATGTACTCTGGTACAATCATCAATCAAAAATTTGGGCGGAAATCGCAAATATTATGGGTCTTGAAGAGGCTTCAGCAGAGACCTCGGGTTGGTTTGGCCACAGGACAGTCGCCATGAAGAATATCTGGGACAAGATGACTGAGAATAAATGGAGACATTGACGATGAAGTAGAAAGGTGTTCAATGCGGGGTATGACGAGCACACACAAGCAAGGTCGGTCATACGGCCCCGTGTCCGAGGCCGACCTAACAATTATATCACAGTTTGGCCAAAAATATCATGTCAGGCGGATTGATCAAACAATGAATGACCAATATAAAGAGATGGGGATGACCAGTGTGGTTTTGTTTGCTTCCCATTAGCAGATGGCAAGGTCGCGGTCGATGGGTACGTGATTGCAGATAACAGCCGAGTTTTCTCGGGGCCGACATAATTGTTGGATCGGCATATTCCAGCAACTCATTGAAAAACACAGCTGATTATGCTTTAGATACGAACAAATTGCCAGCTTGATGGGTGTTCCCGCCTTCATTCATGAGTACATATTGGGCTGACGTCGACCGAATGAAACAAAACATATTGGATTATATGACGGGCTTGCAAAATCTCAAGCAAAACCCTCACTTAGCATTCACGGTTAACCGAGCAACAGCAAAGAAGCCAATATTTACATTGGGAAAAACTAGTAATGGTTTCCCAATCATACCTATCCCTTTGCCAGATAAAGAGTGGACAAAAAGTGACTGGGAAGAAGCTTTCAGTCTGTACGTGAATAATCATTACTGTGAGTTTAGTTCAGGCATGCCTCGAGTCCAATTTGCCTGAATTATAGATAGACCTTGCCACTGGTGGTAAAACAGAGAAAGTTCCATACACTCAAATATCCTACGCTCAGGCGACCTTTATCGAATCGAAATATTTACCTCCCAACATGATATTTACAAACCCCGGAATCTCTATAAAGACAGCATACAATGCTTTTTGGGCACTTGATCAAAAGACAGCAATTATATCAACCACAAGACACTTTTCGTTTTCGGTCTATTAAACATAAAGACGGTCCCGCTCCCTCAGAATATCCCGACACCGTTGCCGATGCCGATTGGGGCCGGCGTCAAGCAAGAAATAAACGTCGAAATAAAACAACAAGTCGATGCCAAATTGAGTCGGATCAAGTGGAAAATACTTTAGCACTGACAAATATGCACATCACGCCAAACATTGAAGAATATCAACCAACTTTGACATTGATATCGGGCACGAGACATGATGTCCGGCAGATTGTAAGTGTATCGGTCCCGATTATTGCTGATACCGAACCACTATCTTACAATCTTATAATAATTAGGATGCAATTCATGAAGATATGGAAAGCATCCAGCAAGACATCCCAAATTTAATCTTCAGAGAGGATGTCTATGCCACTCAGCAAGAAGTAATGTCAATTTTTCCATCTGGAGTTGAACACCAATTCCCAGTGAATGGTCCCACAGATGGTATACCTATGTACCTATTGGATTCAAGTTTATCCACACGAGGAGCAACCAACGTCATTAACAACAGTAATATTGATCCAAGGCTACTTGGTACAACTATGCCCACTCCAAGGGCAACACCGACACCAGTCTCTACACCGGTGCCGAAGATCCCAACAGCGGTCCCAATCCCAATCCTTACACCGGTCCCGGCAGATCCCTACATCGGTGCCGAAGCAGATCCCTACACCGGTCCCTACACCGGTCCAGATCCCTACACGGTCACGAATCCCTACACCGGTCCCGACGCAGATCCCTACATCGGTCCCGGCGCAGATCCCTACATCGGTCCCCGGACGCAGATCACTACATCGGTGCGGATGCAGAGCCCTACACCGGTCCCGACGCAGATCCACACATCGGCCCCGGCGCAGATCACTAGATCGGTGCGGATGCAGAGCCCTACACCGGTCCCGACGCGCATGCCGACACCGATCTCTACTCAGGCGGCCCCGAAATCGGTCCCGATAGAAGTTGAAACAGAACCACAAAGTTACCATATTGTTCCTATTACATCACATAAAAAGAAAGGAAAACAAAAGAAAGCGGCCGGCGATGTAGGATCAACATCAGCCACATTAACGGCTGGGATACCAGTTAGACACAGTACAAGGCACAGATAAACTGCACTTCCTTATATTATCATGAACAAAATAGAATCAAATTTATTGAACATAAGAGCAGTGAAAGGCATTACAAAAAAATATACATCTGACCCAACAATGATATGTACTGAGATCTGGAACTATCCCTGACGAGGTCTTTTGCTTTTCTCTGTAGCAGGCGAAATGTCAGTACGTGGACGCTTCCCTGGTCGTCCAGGTGTCAGACTACGGGACACCATTGGTGAAGGGGCGGGGTGATGCGAGACGTGGTGAACGGCTGACGGTCATTTGTATCATTCTGTGATAGTAGAGGCGGAGTAAGAAGAGACTGCGTTGCAACAAGAGTAAGGGGAGGCACAGCCGACAAAAGTTGGTTCGGGACCGATATCTGCCGACTCTCTACCGATATCGACCGACTTCGGAGCCGCCGGCAACCGACAATTCAACGCCATTACCGACCTCAGACCCGACATTGACATCATCGGGACCGAAAGTAATCGGTCCCAAATGCGTTGATGTTTCAACCAAGTTCAGCAGACTTTCGAGTGCTTGCAAGGTGGGAGAAGTGTGTGTGGTATATGAAGCCAACTCAGCTGAAGTGGCGTTTCCTGGCACCGTTGAAGCAGCTTGATGAGTACCGGCTACAATAATGTGGGCACTGTATGTGGCCTGCTCCTGCGAGTTATTGGGTGTTGGCGGAATCAATTGCACGGAAGGAAAATCTTTCACGAACCGACGAGATAAGTTCTCGTTGTTCTTCCTGTGCGTCGTTAACGCGTATCATCGAGTTTGAGGGATCGGGGCCGGAAATGGAATCATCCTCCCAGCGCTGTTCTACCATCGGCGGTGATATCGGAACATAGGGGCCGGAATCCGAATCGTCTTGTCGGCAGCGGTTCAACTATCGGCACTATTGTCGGTACCGATTCACCGCCTGCTACGCTCCCGATGTCGGCACTTAATTCCACCGTCTGCGTGATGGAATTGGCATCGACATTCTTTGCTTCACATGGACCATCGGATACCAATTCTGCGTCCTTTTCCACTTCCATATCGTTGCCGATGAGGTCGTCCTCTACCGACTGGATCGGCCCCGATGCACCTTGATTCAGAATGAGCATACCATTTGCACTTAACTTGCGGAGAATAGTGGAAATGTCTGAAAATTGTGTTTCAAACATATCCAATTTCCCCAAAATGTCGTTCATTTTGCCCTCCAGCTGAGTGACACGGTGACCGAGACTGGCATTCGGTCTGTCGCTGCCGACTTCTCCAAATCGACACAAGCTAGATTGCAATCGGATGCCATTGATAACGCTGAGGCGGCATCTGCAGTGACCGAGTCTAACTTTGTCGACAATATGTCCACACGAGCCGCCAGCTCTTCATTGTCGGTGGCTTCGGGCAGGTCTATTGGTTATTGTAAAATATGAAAAATCAAAAGATAAACAGGACACGTACCACGATTTTCCCCTTTTCAATAGCTGAAAAGCGGCCCGTATAATGTTCGTCAGACGGTGCCGATACCTCCCGAATATGCCGAGCCGACGTCCCTGCCCGTGTCCGGCGCTGACCTCGATGATTCTGCCACGACTGCAGTAGCAGGGATTTCCAAAATATCCATCTGCACATCTTCGTCTTCTTCATCGTACTCTTCCTCCTCAGCCGATGGTTCATCCGATACTTCAATGATGCGCCAAGATTTCGGCTTCCTCGATGTCGACGACTTTCGTCTATTGCGGTGGCTAATTGCTCTAATTCCGAGACTACATTTCACCTTTTGTCGATTGCACCGAAAACATGCTCCACGTCCTTGAACCCGATTGTAGCAGTCGGCGTTTGCTCGTCGGCACCGATCGCACGGTATCAGGTTCAGCTTGCCCTGTAGCGGCTTTGGTTGGATTTCAACAAGCTTGTCTATTTCGGAAGAATCTTGGCGTGGTGCTTCACGATGCTCGCTGTATTCTGAACTTGAGTTGCGTTGTCGACGACGGGCGCCCGATCGGTCCCGACTACGCGGCCCGATGCTCTTCGCGCTGGTGTTCGGGCATCCGTGGCATCCTCTTCTTCGGCAACAATCCTTTCGGCCATCCATATAGTTCGCGTGTGGCCTCAATTTGTGGGCGTTGAGCATCATGCGCGATGCTCACTTCGTATTCGGGTGATTCAGTTCGAACCCGTGACGGCCGACGACGGACGCGTCTGGTAATCTGCTCATCCATTGGTTGTTGTGGATCCTGGGCTGATGGTATTCTACGCATTGCGTCGCTGTTTGATGTGTTACCAGCTCTCAAAGGCACGTCTTGAACGACTGAGTGTGTGGCCGGTTGCGATATCGTGCCCGGCGTTGCTACTGCAGTGGCTATGCGGCTCATCGGCCCCGTTACCATCTTGTCAAAAGCCTCCATGTTTTGTATGTGCTGTCTCAGAAATTCGGGAGTGCGTCCAGCTTGCTTTACCTCTTTCCACGCTTTCAAAAGCTCCAGAAAAATATCGGCTGGTCGAAGACTTCCTGCAAATGCGCCACTTCGGGACCGGTTTTACAATTAAGTTCAAATATCGCTCGCTGAGTGGTCGCTTCAGTGAATTTTACTTGTAACAGCGTATGATTTCTCACCAATTCATGTTTCTTCTCCTTTATTACACTCGCAACTTTGCCATCGGCCAATCCACGGCGGATACTATCATCGACATCATGAAGGGCTTTGATGAGGTCGGTTGCAAACGGAATATGGATAGTATTAGACATAATGATGAACTCGAATGTAGTTGAAATTTTTGAGTGTGTATTGTTTCTCGGGCGCGAGTCGGCAGATGAAGATTGTAGCAGACGGTAAAGCTGCCAGAATGTAAGGTGCTGGCAAAATCAACAGTCATGTGATATAAACAGTGACAAATAACTCCCTAATCCAGTTGCAATCTCTATTCTGATCTCCTCCAACATATTATATCACTATCAACGATGCAAGAAAGCCATGTACACGACATTCAGACAGACTCTCATGATATGTTCAGATCCGTAGGTACGCCCGTCATCTCGCATCGACCATCATACATCGTCAGTATTTAATGATCGGCACCGACCAGATATTCAGCCGACTTTACACATTGATGCCGAGCCAATCGCTACTCCGGACGCTGTTTCTTCTCAGGAGTATGGCAGCATTCCTGCAGGGTTCATGCAGTTGATCGGGCCCGATAATGAGAAGATTTACGTACCCGAATTCCTGGTTTCTGCCACCAGAAAAGAATTCATTAATGCGCACCAACAAGATCATCTACGGCTGGAGACTCAACCTGGTGGGGTAAATACCTTTCGTTGCACTCATAACTATTCTTCCAGCTGTGAACGGCTGACTAGCTGATTGCATCGGTGCCGACATATCGTCGGCCCCGCTGACGCTGCTACACAGCTTGGGCCCGATTTATCTCCGAAGTCGGTGGCCGTGTAAATATATCGGCCCCGATTTCCCAGATATCTGTTCCTGCTCTTTTTATGTTTGAATATCAGGTCTCTGAAAGCTTGTAGAGATCAATATGATGCGATAGCTATATATTGACCTACATAATTTGAGGCTGATTTGACTTCGGTATCGTGTGGCGGCTGCAGTTATCGGGGCCGATTTAATCTGCTGCCCTTCTGTGCTGCCTACATACCATTTATCATTCGTTTTCATTGTCTCGCTTCAGAATCCAAACTCACTCAATCCTCAGTCAGGAAACAGTACTGGACGGGATTTTGTTATTCTCGGTGACACAGTTTTGGTCCCTGCCGATCCTGTAAGCATGACTTTATTTATGTTGAACACTATTTAATTTATGGATAATAGCATTTGACCGAGCGTGAGCTACTACAAATACATACTGAGGTCAATTATCTTCGTGAAACCCTCGGTATATCCTACAAAGACGCTAGCCATCGGCTTTACATGGCAGAATGGGAGAAGCTTAGAGCAAGTGACGGAGCTCAAAAAGCCTTCAAGAATTTCAATGATCGAACTATCGATGCAATTGGGAAGTTTGATAAAGAGTTAATGGCACTATCGGATGATAGTTAATCTGAATGCTGGCCGAGAAATGTCGGGACCGAGTTGCAGCCTCAACGCTTAGAAGATACTCGCTGGCCTCCACATACGTAACTGAAGCCCCCAATTCTGTAGCTGAAGTAATACAATAATTTATTTCATCTAGGTCGGCATGTGGCCGATATTTTCGTAGCCGACCTCACAATTTGAACAGCCACAGGTGAAGTAAAGTATCAGTCGGCTCTGAGTCATTCATTTGTAAGTAATTCCCACCACACTAAAATGTACGTGGTTTCCATAGAATTCTATGGCCCCGTGTCACACGTATACATTGTGTGCGTTCTACGGCCCATGTCACTCGCTACAATGTAGCTGCCCTATGTGACAAGACGTTCAAACCTCAATATCTCTGTCAGTTCCTCCCTGCTCCCTTAAACATTTTACCACACAAATAAAGACATGCCAATTTAATCTAATGTTCATTTCAACTGTCTGCTCACTTTACTACATGTCTCAACACCGCTTCAAACCCTCTTCTGTTCAGCTTCCATTTCGTTTATACAGCATATTGGTATGCCGTTTGGTTGCTATAATATTATATGTGCGTTTCTGACACATCTATATGGTATATAATACATGCCAAACATGCATAAATCGCTGTAAATGCCTATTTCTACCCACCTCCCAACAATACACCTCAAGCAACCCCACTTTCTTATTATTTGCTAGGAGAATGGGAACTCGAGGAGTTGTGCCACACTTGTTTGTAGGTAGATGTTGCACTTATCTGCCTTTCATGCGATGACGTCAATGCGAATACTTACTGAATATGTTCAAGATAGTGTTAGGTCGATAATGGGGATTAAAACGACCTAATTCAGTGAAAATATGGTGACTAAAAACCACTCAGGCTACCCCTGGACACTATGTATAGCATAATCTTATCATCTGTGTACGCATGTCATAGCTAAAATTAATAGAGCGCCGGAGTTTTGAGATTCACAATTGAGGCGGACTAGGACCCATCTCAATCTCGTCGAAGGTTAACGCGTCATGTCCACGGCGTGCTTTAGAGGTGGATGTTCCGCCGAATTCCATGCTTTCCTGGCCTCTTTGCCAGATGGTAGAGACGTTGTCGACAGTTAAATTGTTTGTCCGTTGCAGAGTTTCCTTGATGTTTAAAAGGCATCTTGCTGCGATTATAGAGTATAGCCTGTAAATGTGGATCAACTTAAATGCTCTTTGAGGACATTCTTATCACCCACGCGCATGACATGCTAATTACATGATAGATATTAGGACTGATAAAAATTTAAATTGTAACAGATGTTGGTACGAACTCGATGTTTGTTTCTGCCATGGTCGGTCTCCCAGCAGTCCATATGATGATGTTCACAGTTGTAATGACTGGTGTGTCACAATGAGAAAGAGCAAAAACCGAGAAACGGAGAACTCACGGAGAACGGTAATAAACCATATAATTCCGTCGCGAGCGAATAGTTTAATTACCGGCATCTGGCCTCGCTCGGAGAACAGCGAATATCCACACTTCAAAAGGGTCATGACGAACATCACAGAGGACTGAAATCACTTTAAGAACAGAAATTGCACGTGAATTATGGGCAGGCCTTACAGTAGCAAGTGCCGGGACGGAGTAGAACGTTAGAAATCGCGGTACAACTAGCACAATGTCAATAAGCAAGGTCAATCCTGACGAGTAAGAAAACGAATGCTAACCTAGAGAATAGCATCCCGAGAGCGATGGGCTATGGGTATGTACACAATAGTTAATCATATAACTTCCTGAGGTATTTTGTACTACTCACAAATGTGCGTAAGCTACGACGATAAGCTAATTAGGACATGTTGGGATGTAGCGAAAAATGGCACAATACCTTTCAGTGGAAGATCGGTCAGAATGCTTAGTGTAAGCCTATGAAAGCGTAGAGAAATTTATCCGCCTTAGAGAGTGCTATCCTTCTAAGAGTTCAGATGACGCACATTGAGACCACCTCGCCTATCATATAATGAGTTTATTAGCATTGTCTACTGCCCATGAGATCAAAAAAAAGACAAAGACATACAGAGGGAGTAGAGGAACAAGAAAGGCGAGTACCTTTTTTGATTGATGATATAGAACCCAGACCCTGAAGATCTTTGTTCCATATTCTGATGGCTAGAGAAACTTTGAACAGAAGTAAAGACTCACCGCATGACAAGTACGACGTCGACGGTCAAGACGATCATGGTGGCCCCCGCTCCTTGCACCTAAGTCATTCCTCGATTGAGATTTCTCCGAGCTTTTAGTAAAAAGCAGATAGTTTTACCTGTAAAAACACTTCACAGCTACATTGTAATGATACAGATCAAGATTATATACGATCTGATAGTCATAAGAGAAGAGGACATACAGCTGTTAAAGCACAACCATGCATTGATTCAACGAATTAAATATTACTTGCGAGGGTGAAACTCACGTTATCGGAGGATATTTCGTGCACGTAGACTTGAGTGACACAGGTATTCGTTAAATAGAGACAATTTCGACAAGTTTTACAGTCTCACAGTATGCATCAAAGCTGTCAGGAAGTAACTGGTTAGTGCTATGGTAGGTCCACATGAGTCGAAATACACATACGCCAATATTGCAAGGCTAAAGTAGCGATTCTAGACAAAATGGGAAATTAATATCTGATGATCCTGGATTTAGGGTCATCGTTACCCAGAGCTATGAACCGTTACCATAGTCAGTTTTTAGCTTGTAAATTGGTTTACACTGTTAATTCGTACATAGAGAACCTTTGCAGCACTCCATTTCCCCCGCCACATGAGATCAATCTGAAATTAATTCATAAATTCAAATCACCGCTCAGCAGAGTACTCGAAGGAGCGAACCTCTTGTGGAAAGGTCATGAGTTGGTCTACCCTAAAGATTATGTTAGTTTATTGTGGTTGACTTGCATGAAGAAATAGTCCTATGTACTAACACTACAACGGTCAGTGCGGCAACTAAATGAAACCAAGAAATTAGAAAGATAGTTTCTCTGTAAAGAGGTCGAGCCTACCTGCAACATAGCTCGTGGCTTGAGCATCTCTGAGTAGCTGAAGGACTGGGGCTAAGTCGGCGGAAGTGGGGGTGTTCATTTCGATCACATCCAGATACTCATACACTCTACGATACTTAACAGAGAGATAAATATACACCGTCTGAAATGGCGATTGTGCGAGCCGGCCGTTGCTATTAATTTGCAATTTTTCGCTAGATTATTATGTCGGCTGCGGAGTCAACTTGAGTGTGGAGCGAAGATGATGATCAAAACCATTAGAAGCGTATTTCGGGTCAAAGAAAAATTGGAAAGTGCGACATCAAAGAACTCATGTCGACTCTCCGTCAAGCACGAAACCCTGTTATTTAGAGCTGTCCATTCAGTCTTACTAATATTAGCCGCTGAGGATGTGGTCCAATTTTGACCTTGATACACTAATTCGCATTTGAGAATGCAAGAGGTAGCGATATCTTTGGATGTCTCTCACGACAGACCTACTGTACTCGTTGTCACTTCTGATTGCCGCGATCGAAATTACAACTTGCAAGCGTCTATTTTTATATCCCCTGATACCCGATGACTCCGCCTGGAAATTTGGAACACCGAAAGTAGACTCGGTAAACCCACCCTGTTCAGCTTTTATTTCACTTATACAGCGTACTGATATGCCGTTTGGTTGCTATAATGTTAGATATGCGTTACTGCCACACTTATATCGTATAGAACACATGTATAGTTAAGACTACACGCGAAAGAGGTTAAACGTGCGTTCAATTTTCCGACATTTTTGTACAGATGATACCAAATACAGAGAGACCTGGAGGGCAGGCAAGAGTCTGATCGACTAAAGTACTTTGACTTTCCCATCCTTCACCATAGAGGAGAACTCAGAGAACCCAAACATCTTTGTCATCAACCAATCCTGTAAGGCCAAGGTTGCATTCTCAGGAGAAGATTCAGTTTTACAGCTTTGGGGATACTCACGAAGCCTCGTCTTCCCAAAAGGTGTCCATGAGCCACACTAAAGAAGCCTGATTTCCAGTCCAAAGCCAAGCGCGTGGTTTCGGTTTCAAAACTTCGGTGACAACGATTTTAGCATAAACCTCAGTCGGCATCGCATTCACTGAAAGGCCTTAGTATACTACAATCATTTAGTAAGCGAGACTTACTTTGGGACCTATTGACGCGCTTCTCTTGATATATCTCCTCCATAGACTTATACAGAGAATCGGTTGGTATCTTGTTTGGCTTAGCAATGTTGCTTTTCACGGTGCCAGTGACAACCTACGAGCGAGGTTAGACGATGCATAACCCATGAAAAGCTTTTATATCCGCTTACATTGATGACTTTGATGCTATATATGCGAATTAACAAACCAACTAGAGGTGAACAAGCGAAGATAACAGAAAAACAAAAAGAGCCCACGCACTTGAAAGGTGCCAGCTCGACCCGAATAGTATTTCCGAATGCATGTAACGCTGCCTTGCTCGCATTGTATGCAACACTAAAAGGAACAGGCATGATGCCCGATACGCTTCCCGTATGCGTGATACGCCCGTCCCCCGAAGCGATGAGAAGATGGATAAATTCTTGCACCATGGCCATTGGCGCGAACAAGTTGACCTCAAATAGTGCGCGAACGTCAGAAAGTACCAGGTCAGTGGCAGCGACGGGGTACGCTGTAAACGAGAAATTAAATCATATGTGATGAATATGCATCGTCAATGTGCTAACCTGCTCCGCTGAAATTTCCATAATATGACTGAATGTTAAGAATGAACGCTACAATTTAATGTTACCCACGCATTATTCACAAGAATATCCAATTTGCCAGATGTTAAGGCGGCCACATCGTCTCGCACTTTGCGGATATTCCCGATGTCCGTAACGTCGAGGGACATGACGGTCATTCCCATTTTGCTCAGTTCTTCCATGGATTCAAGACTTCGCGCAGTAGCAATTACATGAAGGCCTGCTGGACGGTGAGTATCTTTTCGTTAAGACTTCGTAGTGTCGCTTGCCTCGAGAGTGATACTCTTTGGCGAGAGCATGTCCGATACCTCCTGCGCTGCAACCAGTAATAAGAACAGTTCTTTGTCTTTCTTTCGACATTTGGAAGCTGGTAGAGGGAGTCAGAGGATCAAGGAGGGCTGCCATCACTTATGTGTGCATGTATGGTCTGTGCGCGACTGGTTTGCGATTGGTTCACATTCGGAGAAGAATCATGGCACCTTGGGAGAGCTTCGGCCATCCGAACAACTATTTCGAGCGCCGAGAATGATGCAGGTGGGAGTGAGTGATGATAGATGATGGGTGAATCTTATAAGTAGATTGGAACGGTTGGCATCGCTCATGAGCTAGTTGTAAACCCATGGCCCCGATGTTCGTGCTATTTTAGTGGTTATTTATATCTATTTGTTTTGGACTGTATTTATAAGTGCATAACATGATGGCTAGGTTTGCTATCAAGTCGAAGATTAAGGTTTCATTTATCGCTGATCCTGTGGGCTAGAATCAGTCTTTTACATTCTATCCATGATGGTAGTCTCCGGCACGGCAGGCATATCGGTCAGTTTAGAGCGCGTGGAGAAAAGTTCTGTCGGGTGTCCTTCCATTGATGTACGTGATTCGAAGATGTGATATTATTATATGCAGAGGAGCGGGCTTATCGCAGTTGGGTTTTAATACGACGATAAAGCGTCATCATAAGGTTAAGCGTTTTATAGAATGATTAGAATGATCTTTCTTTTCTAAACAGACAAAGAACTGCTGTATACGTCTAAAATTGAGCAAGAAGTTCAAGACATAGAAATCATCAGTGGTCGTGGATGTTTGTGCATACTTGAGGTAAATGCTACCCCGTCGGATATGCTGCTATAATAGTCTGTTACATTTGAAAACAGTAGTTTCTTTGTCTCGCCTCTCAAGTATGCAAATGGACACTCAATTACCTGACGTCGAAACGGTATTTGACTCCAGAAAATATGACACAAAGTCCAAGCAAGCCTGGGAAAGGATTTCACTTTTGGATCGTTATTGGTGCTATCTGTTCCTCCCTATTCCTTGGAGCCTTGGAACTGGTAAATCTCATACGTCCTTAGTTTGTATCGCGTTGACATTTAGTTATCATCAGACTGCCGTATCTACTGCTCTTCCAACCATTGTGGACTCAATCCCAAACTTTCCTCCGACAGATTTTGTATGGGTTGGGTCAGCTTATGCTTTGGCTGGCGCGGCGTTTCTTCCTATGAGTGGAAGCTTTGCTCAGGTACGTTTATTGTAGGGGCCTTCAGAGTTAAAGACTCAGCTCTCAACATGCAACAGATCTTCGGCCGACGGCCAGTGATGCTGTTTTCGCTGGTCATGTTTGGAACGGGAAGTGTGATGTGCGGTGCAGCAAAATCGCGGAGTCTGTTCATTGCCGGAAGAAGTGAACTAATACAACTGCTCTCAAAATTTTAATACTTACGTGCCTTTACAGCAATTCAAGGACTAGGGGTGGAGGAATCCTCTCGCTTACAAATATCATACTTGCAGATCTAGTACCTTTGCAGGAAAGGGGGTATATAATGGATTAATTGGCGTGTAAATCATATTCGTTTCATTTTCATTCACTACACTCATACATTGGCAAACAATGTAGAACATGGAGTGTAGCCGCTGCTATAGGCCCTGTCATTGGCGGTGCACTAGCCTCGTCAGGTCAATGGCGTTGGCTATTCTGTGAGCTTGATCATCCAATTTCCTTCCAATTGATACTGATATGTCTGACCCCTAGACCTCAATTTACCTATATGTGGAATTGTGTTAGTGTTTGTTGGTCTATTTCTGCGGCTGCCTACGCCTACTACGAGCTTCAAAGAAAAGATTTCTCAGTTCGACTGGATGTAAGGCACCTGAAACTCTGAAGAAAGTCCAAAAAGCTCAGTTGTTTAACAGTGGAATGTTCCTCATCATAGCTGGCTGCTGTACCTGCATTATTGCACTCACATGGGGAGGAGTTACATTCGCTTGGACATCTGCCCAAGTTCTTGCACCTCTGTGTGTAGGGATTTTTGGTATTCTGATGTTTGCTTTATTCGAGTGGCGCATTTCGTCAAATCCAATTGTGAGTAGCAAGTCAAATTTACCAAACGTTCTGTGAAGTTTTTTCTACACCTACCAGGTCCCCTCTATACTGCTATCCAATCGAACGACTCTGTCCGGGTACGTGCCAATCCCAACAATTTGACCATCGTGATATTAATATTTGCTTATAGATATCTACAGACTTTCATAATCCAGGCTGTGCTTGTTTCTTTCATCTGTACGGTTCATTTGTTTATTTGTCAAAATAAATCTGATAGTCGTCTCTCTAGATTATATGCCAGTGTACTTCCAGGCTTGCAAGGGTGCATCTCCAACTGGCTCTGGGGTGGATCTATTTGGCTTGGCAATGACGCTCTCTCCCATTTCTATCATAGGCGGAGTTAGCATCACAGTCTTTAACTGTTACAGGCCACAACTGTGGTTTGGCTGGTCGCTGACGGTGTTGGCGATGGGCGTTATTGCTACGTTAGACAGTACGAGCCCTCGTGCGATGTCGATTGGCTTCGAAGTTTTGGCAGGTGCTGGGATGGGTATTGCTTACACAGGAACCTTTTTCCTGTTCTTGCCCCATTGTCGGTGGAGTCCAACGCACACGCTATTGGACTCGGAATATTTCTCCGATCTTTCGCCCAAGTGAGTTTCTTCCATTTTAAACAACGCTGTCAACCCGATTTAACCCATGGCAGGTCTGGGGTATCACAATCTGTGGTGCCGTTCTTCAAAACGAACTACTGGCAAATTTGCCTCTGGAGTTTTTCGAGCTTGTTCCGGACAGCCACGCTCTTGCATACGGAGCCATAGCCAAAGTACACAGTTTACCGTCGCCATTGAGAGAACTTGTTGAAGAGGCCTTTGCCACTAGTTTGAAAAAGTGTGGCTAACATTGCTTGGGATGAGTGCCTCTGGGCTTCTGGTTTCATTCGCCATGAGGAGCTATCAGTTGCATACGAATTTAGACAAGAGATGGGGAGTCAAGCAGGAAGAACCAAATGCCGATGAGGAAAGCGCTGGAAAGGGATCGAAAGAATAAATCAGGGTAATCTATCAAAGTATGTATGTAAAAATATCAATACCGATTACTTAAACAAATCAGCACATTTGATAGCTAGAGAGTGCGGCATTAACTCAAGCGATCGGGTAAAACTCATTATTTGCTATTAGAAATACCGTGATTGAGTTCTGATCGAATCGCACTTGTCGGCACATGTATTACATTTAACGAGTTATATATGCTCAAATGAGACGATACGATATTGTTATGGCTCTCGCCGTGTCTACTAGTACCCTTGGAAACCGGTCAAGAGCTGGACTGTGCCATGAAGCTACCTCAATGTACCGCTACTCTGTCGTATTTCAAGCTCGTTTATATATCAGCATTGTGTATATTCAACAGTATCAGCCTTCTAGAGTGATCTGTCAGCGTCCATACTAGTGCAAATAGTACCTATGTATGGATCAAGCCAACTACGTGATTAAGTTGGTGAACATCCTAAAATGTCAAAAAGTCTAATATGACTTATCCCTTAGGTTTGGACAAGCGTCACAGTATGGAGGGCGTATAACGCTTCACAAGGCTTTTCCGCTATCCAGATGGGTGGGCAGGAACTGAGCGTGAGGCGACGGCTAGCTGCCGTGCGGCTGATGCTCATATTCTTAACTTCTTTTAGTCCACAAAGACCTGAGGTCGCTATCTTTGAGTGGCTCAAATAGAACTGGCCCGGCGATGCTAGTGCAATTTTTCTTTATCAGAAATCCGTTGATAATCAACCTCAACTCGGAGCATATCATGTCGATTTTCTCAGTAGAAGGTAATGCGTTGGCAGTTATACATCCATCTAGTAACTGTTTGTTTCCATTCCTGGGAAGCATACTTATCATGCCATCATGTCAATTAGTTTACTGTTGATCCTAATGATGAGATCCCCCGCCCTCTAAGCACTTCACAAAAAAGCTACTGATAAAAACGACCAAGAATAAGTTAAATCATTGCGAATACTCCACCTACTGTGATATTGTACAGACTCCCATCTAACCGCAGCTCATATGATCAGTGAAACAACCTCTCTGGATCTCTCGGGAGCCTTTTTATGGCTATGGGAATGCTCAGGCAGCCTCGGCTATCACAGAAGCCTCGATGCTCGGCTCTTTACCACCCACACTAGGAAGCTGCTACTATATCTAACATTGCGATGAAGAAGCACATTCTCGAGTGGAAGGTGAGAGCAAGATAACAAAGTTGCGATGACTTAACTCAACACAACTGTCGCCATCGTTTCAGAATATGATCTCTGTTGAATAGAAAGGTCATTCCTGGGGTGATAATTCGTAGACAGACATTATTGGTATAGAGAGTACCGTATATTATTGTCCCTGCAGTGAATCTTGGTTGAAGTTCATTTGGCCTATAAAATGCCCATACGAAATCGAGTCTGAATGCAGGCTTGTCTTTCTTCGACTCCCTCAATGTCCGCAATCGCACTAACGCTCGTATTCTTCATCTTTTATCTGTTAAATTGGCAATTTCATCGTCGCAGACTCCTGCCACTGCCTCCTGGTAAGTCATTTAGCCAAATTACGAGAAATTTTGTCTCATGATGCCTCACACAGGACCAAATCCATATCCAATAATAGGCAACCTTTTTCATATTCCCAGAAAAACGAACCCAGGGGAAATATTTCTGGCGTGGTCCAAGTCATATGGTAAGCCAGCAGATTATCGGAGGACTAGGCGTTCTTTTAAACTGAGAACAGGAGAAATAATCTATATGCATGTCTTTGGCCGAGAATTCGTTGTCCTTAATTCCTCAAAGGCTGCGCTCGAGCTTTTGACCATAGAGGAGCATTCTATAGTGACAGGCCCCATCTTGTTATGGCCGGGGACTTAGTTGGAAGAGGGGATTCTGTATTGTTCCACCAATACGGGGATCAACTTAGGAAACATAGGAAGCTTTTGCGGAATGCTTTGAACTCACATAAAAGCACTGAATATTGGTCGATGCAGGAGTTGGAGTCCTGGAAGCTCATGTCAGCATTAATAAAAAATCCTAAAGACTTCATTGACCTTTTGAGAAGGTGAGAGATTTGGTGAACTCGACCGTAGATTCAATCTTATCTGATAGTTACCTGGTAGAAATGCTGGTGCAGTGACCTTGCGTATGACGTATGGCTACGAGATAGAATCGTACACTGAAGAAGATCGGTTCATCACTCTGGCGGAAGAGCTCGCAGGGATCACCACCAAGGCCTCCGAGCCTGGCTATTGGCTTGTAGACTCATTTCAATGGCGTATGTTCAAATTCACCTTTATTAAAGCGACTGCTCCTAAATTTGATTTAGTGCAATATATCCCTACGTGGTTTCCAGGAGCTGGATTTCGGCGATGGGCGCTATGGGCTCGGCAAAAAGTGAGGAGTTCACTAATGCCCCTTACGACTTCGCGAAGGCGCATGCAGTAAGCAGCTGTTACTCCATTGTCAACTTGATGTATAGATCATCAACATTTCTCAAGGCCAACGGATCGGGACTACACTCTTTCACTACGGAGACCTATGAATCTTTGCAAGAAGAACGTGGTCTGGGTTCTATGCCCATCGGTGAGGAGGATGAAAAGTTATTAAAATGGACTGCCGCCAGCATTTATGCCGGTGAGTCTTAAATGGAAATCGTTTAACCGCGCCACTTATATCTATACATTGTCAATGTAGGAGGTACCGACACAGTGAGTTATATCGGTACAGTCCGTCTGATGCCTCGGGTCTTCTCACGTTGTGTTTTTGGTTAGACTGTTGCACTGATTACCGCGTTTTACTTATATATGGTCCTTTATCCGGATGTTCAGAGAAAGGCTCAAGCAGAGATAGATGAAGTTGTGGGTCGAGATCGACTCCCAACAATGGAAGATGAAAAGCGATTGCCCTATATTGGTGCACTCATCAAGGAGCTCCACCGCTTCAACCCCATTGTCCCATTAATTCCACACAGCACCAGCTGCCAGGATGAATACCGAGGCTACCGAATTCCTAAAGGAGCTTGGATTATGGCGAACTCATGGTATTTATCTCATGGCATAATGTTCCAGTTGAGACTTACTAAGCTTATAGGGCAATAATGCGAGATCCCAACGAATTTCCAGACCCAAACAAGTTTTGGCCCGAGCGCTATCTCGAAGGCCACACTACAGTGGACCCTCGAGATTATTCTTTCGGATATGGAAGAAGGTGCGCCGTATTGAACTTTTACGGAATACTTACGAGAATGAGCACGTTTGAATATAGACGCTGTCCAGGCATACACTTTGCTAACTCGTCCATCTTCATCACCGTCGCCCACACTCTTGCGGTTTTAAGCATCAGCCCGCCAGCTGATCCTACCGATCGGCCCTTGTTGGATTTCTCGTATGGGCATGTCTCGTAAGTATTTACCTAGTCAATCACCGACTTAGGTCTCAAATTGATTGGATATCAGACATCCGAAACCCTTTCAGTGCAATATCCAACCACGCTCTGCTGCAGTGGCTGACCTCGTCTACCAGGTTCTTGCAGATCATTCTTGAGCTTACGGCAGTGCTCAACAAACGGCAGTCTGGTATTTTTAAATGCATCGAATAAATATTGCTGCTACTATATATGTAAAAAATAGTGAGGATAGTACACAGTTAGGTATAAGTACACGACGGATATGCCGGGCCAATCGACGAAAAATTCCCACTCAAAGTATGTATATACATGTCTTCGGAAAGTGAACTTCTTTTTACTTTATAACTATGGCATATTACTGCCCAAATGCCCCCAAAAAGAAGTGCCCGAGACATCCGTTAAGGGGATTAACTCATTTTGATGGCACTTGACGACTACCGCTTGAATCAGAACTCAGCTCGACAACTTACCATCGCCATTCTTTCTGAAGGCATTCGCGGTATCGGTATTCTGGGCTTACGGCTCACATAGTTGATGTTTCTAATATACTTTGGAATGAACGTCGGGCCGGGATGGAGACAATTGGATTCAAGTAAATACCCACGTCAAGGCTCGAGATTGACCACTTATTTTTGGCTACCCTAGATAAGCCCTCTTTACCCAGGCTTATCCGTTCAGACGAGGGGTGAGTGATAAGAAGGTTTCAATCCTGTCTTCATACTCACTCTCAATATGACTTCAGTATTCAAACCGCTTCTAGGTATGTTGTTAATCTCTTCAAGTTGTGTAAATCTGACAGGGCTCGCCACAATTATAGATCAGAGTGTAGGATATGGCGTTGTCATCGGTTCGAGACGCGTCTACTCTCTCAAGTTCTCTATTGACGATATAACGAACTCGACAGGGGTTGGGTTTTTCTTCGCATTCGTAATGCTTTGTCTCACCTTCCTGCAAACTCGTTTCACCGACACCTCACCGAGAGCTTCTGAAGAGTTTACAGTTAGTTCAAATGGTTTCTCATTACACTAACTTATTCGAAAACCCCCAGACGGCGTCTAGGAACGTAAAGGTAGCCACTACTGCACTCCGTGCTAGCCAAAATTGATATTCTTTGATAGCCCGGGTTGGTATGTTGTGGAATGTGGGTGTTTTACTTGTCCTTTCCAGGATCTGATTGCCGACAAATCGTAGAGTCAGTGCATGGACTTGGAGCGCCACTCTGCTCCAGTCGAGCACTGCAGCATATACATTTGGAGTTAGTGGGCCATGGTACACCACTTTATCAGTATCGCTCTCCTCGATTAATCTTGTGCAGGTGGTATGGCGTCGGAGGGACAATTCAACTCGCCATCTTCGGGATGGTTGCTGCGAAAGTCAAGATGAACGCCAACGGCGCTCACACATTTTTGGAGGTGAGCCCACTATTAAAGCCGTGCCCAAATTAACTCAGCCTCCAATGGTAGATCGTGAAAGTACGATTCGGAACCGGGCCTCACTTGTTGTTCACTTTTATGCTTTCTTGTGCATCATGGTTGTGTGTGGATCCTTACTTTGTCTGTACTCGCAAGTTTGTGTAATGTTTGAAATACTGACCGGAATAGTGGGAGGAGCAGCTACGGTTAACGCGTTGACTGGGATGAATATCCGTAAGATACTAGTACTCTTGACATAGTTTGACTGATTCACTCATCTTTGAATCATGTTAGTTGCTGCCTGCTTTTTACTCCCTATCGGAATCGCCGTTTACGTAATTGTTGGGTATGATTTTCTTGCCTGAAAGATTGATAATGCAATGCCGAAGTTATACTAGGGGACTTAGAGCTACGTTTGTTTGTGACTGGAGTCATACTCTCATTCTTTTCATTATCATTTACATCGTGAGCATCACCAATATTGTCTTTACTCTGCTCCTGACGAAGCCTTTTACGCAGTTCCTATTCAAGACATAGTAAATACTCCATGAAACTGTTTGGTTCAAGTCTGATACGTACTCCAAAGCGGAACTTCGCCAGCCACAGACGGAATGTCTGGGTTATATGACCTTCTAGTTGCAGCTGGTCGCGAGAATCCAGTCGTTGGGAACCAAGACGGAAGCTACCTTACTATGAAGAGCAACCAGGGATTGGTCTTTGGGGCGGCGACGATTCTTAGCGGCTTTTCGGGGATTTTTTGCGATCAAGGATATTGGCAACGTGTGCGTTTTCTGTAGATGTTATCCTGAGTAACGCTGAAAATATGGCTTTCTATGATCAAGGCAATTGCAAGTCATCCCAAATCGACTACAAAAGCATACGTGAGTCATTCCGGATGGTTAAAAATACTCGCATTTCTGAATACCGCTCCACGGTTCTAGATGCTAGGAGGTCTTTCGTGGTACGAATCATCATTCTGAATTTATCTTTCCGACGGACATCCATGGACTCTCTATAATGTTTCGTTCCAGGTTCGCGGTCCCATTTGCATTTGCCAGCTGTCTTGGCCTTGCTGCACGGGCGCTTCAGCACGATGTAAACTCTCCATTTTTCTTTCTTGTTCAAGCAGACTCACGGACTTCCAAGCCTCGATTTCCAACCTTCCCAGATGCGTTGTCTGCATCTCAAGTTAGCGCTGGACTGGCTGCCCCGCGGCGGCGGCTGTGGTGATGGGAAAGGGCGGCGCTATTGCGGTTCTTCTTGTGGTCTTGTAAGTGATCCACACATTCGAACTACTGCTACTTGGTAATCTCGCCATTCTTCATGACGATAATTTTATGACAATAGTATGGCGGTAACAAGCGCGTGTAGTGCTGAGGTGAGTTTCCGTACAACTAAAATCTTACGACATATTCAAGATATGACTTTCCTTGATAGCTCATCGCAGTTTCAAGTCTTTTGTACGACTATTTCTTCTGTCGTTCTTCGCTTCAGTGACTTTCACTGATTTTGGAGACGATCATCAAGCTCCTATGAGTATGTGTTATCCTACGATCGATACCTCCAAGGACACACTCTAATTTTCACCTGAACAGCATCTACAAAGCATACCTCTTCCCGAAAGCAAGGGGTCCAGAGATAGTGCGTGTATCACATATGTTCATCTGCTTCTGGGCAGTGTGGATGGGCTGTTGGGCTACAATTGTGAGCCTCAAATTATCTGCTAAGGAAACAACTGATCAAGGACTTTATCGGACTTAGTTGCACAAGGCAAACATAGATCTAGGATGGGTGAGTGCCCCAAGCACTTCCAAAAGACTCCGGTACTTATTTTTGATCGACTCTTTCAATCGAACAGCTGTTCTATGTACAGTAAGTAGACAACTCCTTCAAATTTTGTGTCAGAAATTGACGGATTATGTTCACAGGGGAGTTGTTCTGAGTCCAGCAGTAATACCAATTGCGTTGACAGTGACATGGAGAAAATTGACCAGAGCAGGAATCCTAGCAGGAGCTCTCACGGGGGCAACGTTCGGTATGTCCAGTTATTAATCTTTGATATAAAATTATTGTCATTTTTTGACATTCATCATCCTAAGGAATGCTGGCGTGGATGATTGGATGTTGGAAAATATATGGTAGGCGATAGTCGTCCACCTTTCAACAAATTTTCTGACCTCGACGATAAGGTGCTATAAACATCCCTAATCTCGCCCAACCATATTCTGCTGTGTGTAGTGGTCTGACAGGACTGCTATTCTCTGGAATAATTACCGTCGGGGTCTCTTTAATGAGTTGAGTGATGACTCATAGTGAGAGCTATCTCGGCTGGCTATCTCATTCTTGGTACGATATCAGATCCCGCGGACTACGACTTCAAATCCACGCGTGCGATTGCGAATCTCGATATTGATATTGAAGGTAGCCGTGAAGATTGCAACAGATTGGGAGATGTAGATCCGAATATTGTAGATGATAATGGCGAGAAGATCATGAGCGGTACAAAAAAGCTCGCACCGTCCAAACAGAAACCCCGGTAAATGAAGGACAGGTGTCACAGCCAAGCTTATCTGCGTTGCAGCTTGCGTTCAAGAAAGCCGCCTGGTATAGCTTGACGTTAACGTCAATAGTTGCAGTCATAGGTACGGCCCACCATGCATTTAAACTTTGACCTGATCTCTTTCTCTAGTCCCACTGCCTATGTTTTTTTCTCAGTATGTTTTCACCGAAAGATTCTTTGCATTTTGGATCTCTGTGAGCATGTACGTTTCTTGCATCATTTTTTATGATTACAGTCTCATGAAAAATGCAAATTGCAATACGACGAACAGAATTTGGGCACTTTTAAGCGGGACATTCTCAGTCTTGCTACCCGTGTGGGAGTCCAGACGGGAAATAGCACAAATACTAGTAGGGTGCTGGAGAGCGGTAGCAAGGAAGTGATGATACCATCATTTTATGAAGATTATTTGAATGATTAGCGATTTCTGCCCTTCCATGGGTTACAACTTGTGAAATTGCGACTGTTTCTTTACTGAAGTAGGAAATCAGATCTTCGTACCACCCCTGCGTACCACCCCTGCCCGGGTCAATTGGACCAGTCGGAAGGCCGCCCATAAAAATGATGAAGGGAAGCCGGATGTTGCGGACTCCGAGCGCTCGTATTGGACTCAAAGCGGGATTACCATACTTCGCGGGCGCGCTCCTAGTACGAAGAAAAGTTCATGCAATGGAGAGCACAGTCCCACAATCAGAGCATCCCACTCACGGATGAACATCTGGAGACATCATCGATTATTCCCCTTTCGTCGGCACAGACGGGTAACTTCTGTCCTTGCGCACTAAAAGATGGCTGAATACGCCATTTGAAGGCCCTCTATCTCTATCTACATGTCTCTAGAAATGGTCAAATTGAGAAATTATCAAAGCATCATCGCCTCAGCGTCCCCAGAGCGGTGCACAGTTCCGACATCGAATAAACCTTTCTACGTTTACCCCGACTCAGGTGACGACTGTTATCTTCGTTCCTGATGTAATATGCCCAATCCGCTGCGGTATCCGGCTCTGTGCTTGAATAACCGCTTCCTAAGAAAGCAAACCGGTTCCCAGCATACTTGATTTCCCAGTCTTCAATATTGAGGGTCAGCAATGGCTTCTTGGTAGTGCATACTACTCCCCGGCCAGAGTGCAGTGACCTTGCCCGTGATACTATTTGACTTGTACCATGAACTACATTCCTGTTGCCACACCTTGCCTTTCATAAAAACATCCTTGTGTTCGACGAAGTCTTCAACGGCGTCGAATTTATGAGAGAAGCTGTAGATATTCTCCGTCTGCCAACGGTTAATCATCTTGCACGTGTAGTCTGCCTGTGCCTCTGTGTGACGAAGAAAGATCAGAGAAAGTTCTTTTAATGTCTTGAATTAACTACCCACCTATCGAAACTAGAACTGGACTATTTCTAATGGGACTGTTCGGACCAACGAACATGAGATAGTTTGGAAACCCATGTGCCGCCAATCCGAGGTACTATTTGGACTCTTCATCCCAATCATCTCGAAGATCTATTTCACCTGAGCCAATAATGAGGAAGTGGGGGACATACGAAGTGTCGAAGCCCGTTGCGCAAATTAAGACATCGACGGGGTGTTCTTTTCCATCCTCAGAGACGCATCCCTTCCCTGTGTTTTCCTTCATAGTTCCATAAACAATGTCGACCTTATCTGATACGAGTGTCTCCAGGTAGCTGATACCGGGTGTTATCCCCGGACAACCAACAGGCCAGCTCGGAATGACCAGTTTCTCGAGACCCTCATTGGGGGTTTTTCCTTCATCATAACCGTCGCGTTAAACATGGCCTTTTGGGAGCAGGAGGATAAACAGTAGAGGGTAGATAGACAGGATAAGCGCCGGGTTGGGGGTAACCACCATTGGCTGAGGCGTAGCCGTTGGGAAGATAGCCATTAGGAGGATAGCTATTACGAGGATAGCGTCTACAACTTGCACAAACACCGGCGATATTTCCAGGATATCCGTTGGGCTGGACCCTAGGCGGAGGGTAGGTGCTCGTCGAAATTGGAACTCGAAGTCTAGACGGCACCAATGCCCTCTTGACATTAGACTGAAGTCTCCCTCGAGTGCATAGTATGCTAGAAGTGATATTAGCCCAATCGATGCGCATATCACTTCACAGACAAAAGGGAACGCACTCTGGCATTTCCAGTCTAATCAGAGAGCTGTTCGTCAGTTGTATAGTATAGACTGCCGAAAGAATCTTACCCTGTGACTGGATCGATTGGAATGCTAGTGGGGGCGATAATATTCCTGTTAAGAAATGTAGTTTGTGTTTGATGAGATAGAGTTTAGGATTGTCCTGGGAATAGACTTAGTACTTTGTTGTATTCGCTAGGCCTTCGTTTAATGGCATTACGGACGATAGACTGGGCAAGAGTGAAGATTCCGAGGGCCCAGCTGTTGGTCATGTGTTAAGGGGCTTGAAGGAAACGAGAAGCTTTCCTGCCCCTTTATATATAACAACAGACTGTCTACAAAATTGACTCACTACACATCAAAAGAAGCCACCGTCCCTTAGTATCTGTATCCGATCGTATCCACTTGGTAAGTACCTTGTTCATCTATCTCCATCACGAAATAACACAGTTGAGCACTTGATAAGAGACGGATGCATGGTCGACAGACAATTTCATATACCCAAGAAGCGTAAGTCTCTCGTGTAACGTCCCCACAATCCCCACGTGCCGTATACCGTCTGAAATTGCTCCCGCTCAAGAGGAGCAGTGCAACCATATACGGTTAGGACTCAGTAACAAGATACGATAGGCGAGAAGTCAGCAGACTTGCAAGTGGGGTATGTAGAAATTCCCATGAGCCGAATGCCGCAATCAAGAATGGGAACGGTGTTCCTTTCATATTTCATTTGAGTTTATTTTTCAAAGTCTTCCAACCTGTGTGGCAAGCACATCTGACGCGAGATTCTTGCGAAAAATAGCTTATTGTATTGATGGTTGTACGTAGTATGTACAGTGGCCGCTAAAGATGGGTCAAGTCTGTGATAGTCTGAAGATAAGTGTCTCTGAAGAAAGACTGTGGATGAAGAACTCCCAAAAGCCCCCTAAGAGGTATGTATTGAGTCTGGATGCATATTGCCGCCGCAGGCGGGAACGCTTTGTGCCCAGTCTGGATATAAACGTCCAATTTTTTGGCCAATGTCTGTTCAGAATTGAAGTCCGAATATCACCGCTCTCGTTGCTGAAGGCATGTATGAAAGTCCGGATATGGGATAGGTCCCGGATGGTTGCTGATGGAGCTGGTGGGCATACCTACAAAGTCTGTTTAGGCAATTAGTTAGTACTCCCATTAGAAGTAGGTACTTCACAAATTGAGACGCTAGTTGGTTTTTGGGAAATGAGAATCCAGCCCTTCATTCTGTGATTTCTCGCGTCTATCTAAATCCCTTCGCTCGGACACATCTTATAGCATCTTACCAAATAGCCGGGAATCTAGCGCAGTAAGTACCTGACTTCTATGTTAAACGTTATCATTTTGGTGATTGATTGCTGACTTTGACTCCTATTTATTAACAAGACGTAAACAAGCATTTTCTAAATACCTATTCCTCCAGAATATGGAACAGCCGTGTCACTGCCAATACCCTGCTCCTTCCCTCTCAAAGACAGAATTTCAGTGGAGCTGGCTTCAGTTTGTTTCCGTCATGTTCACAAAAGGTACGTTCATTTTTTTTTAAATGTGGTTTCTTTGGCTTAATTCAAGACTCATTGATAATTGTCCAATACCCATAGTTCTTTCTGTTTACTCCAAATCTGGTGGGAAGAATGGAAAACATGGGCAAGTAAATGGTGTGTCTACTATAACAGCCGCCCCCTACATTTCCTGCCAGATCTTCGAGCATCAGCACGGTCTTTCTTTTACCGACATGCCCACACCGCGGGCAAATCTTAGAACGTATGATTTTCATAGCCTTAAAGGTTATGGTGACGCTATGATAAGTTGATAACTGGGTCGATGGCCGGGTGTATGGCTTAGTAATCGATAGGATGAGTAAAAAATGGCACATTCTCACTTTGGCATTCTTTGTTCAATATGTCATGTGTCTGTACATGCAACATTCCAGTAGATGATATCTCCTGGGCTAGAATTGCACTAATATCTTGCAGAAGAATATATGAGTGAATCTACTGTATATCTTGAGTATTTTCACAAAGTTTGAAATTTTGACATTGGGCTTCCGGGCGAAAACATATCTCCTAGGGGTTCTCAGGGGTCGTGTGAAGTAGCCACCCAACGTAGTTGGCTATGGTTTGTATCGAGCTCATATACAGCAAAAGACACGGGGTAGATCTATTCCGAGAATGGGTCTGCGGTTGGCCACAGTGTGCATTTAAATGTATTACATATGCTCCAGCCACCATGGTCCCATAAACTCAGGCTAAACTCCAACGCTGACCGCCTTGCTGTCTTACTCCTTTGCTTACTTCTCGCGCGCGACTGAGATCACGCGGTAACTCCCGATTATCACCTGACTCAGCCGACACAATTCATCCTCAACTTCAAATTTATTCCTTGTCTTTTACATAACACATCGAACGAAGGGATGTAAATAAATTGAATTCTTAATTTAATCAGTCTCTTACCACTCCTTCAGGCTTTCCTAAGCACTATCAACCCCAATGAGACTTGCTGACCTTAAGCTTAGCGAGGGCGTCTAAAATTAGAACAGACATCAAAGCTCCCTCTCTAAAAATAATATTTTACAAAACAGTATCGCTTGGAGGCGTAAGTAGGGTTTACAAAATAAAGGCTAAATTGTATTAAAAATGGGTATCATATATGCGGCTTGATGTACAGAAATTACAGAAACAACCAGAGTGGGATAGTGAGCTGTTCGTGGATTGTAGAGTAGCGAATCATAACCATGACCGAGTGTGTGTTATCTCGAGGAAAGACAGATCAAGAGAATAGACAGAAGAAAAATAAATGTGGATATTCCATAGATAAAATGATCACTTAGGCGGCAGTGCTCCAGGAACAAATTCGGCATCTTCGACGAATCGTCCTTTATCACCCCCTCGCAGGTGGCGGTAAAGGTTCAGACACGGTCTTGTTCTTCTTCGACCGCGATCCAAACAGGCTAAACCCCGATGATCCCGACCGCGATGTTGAAGGAATTTCTGTCGTCATTGGCCCCGACGAAGGCCCAGCAAGAACCTCATCCGGCAACGAACTCTTCATCTCGTCTCCAGACATCCCTGCACCCGGTTTAACCTGCTCCACGTCCTGGGGGCTAATCCCAGCAGCTGGCGCCGTAGCCTTTTTCCCACCCGTCAACGCTCCAAACCACCCCTTCTTCGCCTCCTCCGGCTCTGGTACACCCCCATCTTGATAAACTCCTCCCCCTAATCCGCAAGAACTCTTCGACCAGGGCCACATTCCGCGAGTTCGCCTTGAACATCCCAACAAATACGTCACCGGCAACAGGGACGAAGCCTACCCCTGCGCTCACGGCGTTGTTCATCATCATCCGGCGGAGGAGCCAATTTGGGAGTTCGAGCTTTCGCGCAGGTTTGATGATGAGAAGATAGTTGAGGCTGATATCGGCTACGTCGCCGACAATGGGAATCATCCCGATGATGAACGTCCATCCGAATCGAAGACCGCAAAAGGAGAATCCTTTGTCAAGGTAGTGCGCGCGGGACATGAGGGTTTTCAGGATCCGAGCATCGCGTTTCGAAAGACCTGGTGGGAGGGGACGCTATCATGGCATTGTGACGTTGTAAATATCAGAGATGGAAAGAATTACACACCTTCCGGCGCTTCTGTTTTCCTCTGTCATTGGTGTAGAACTCGTAAAGCGGATCCTGAGGAGCATACTGCTCGAGATGCTTTGCAAAAAGCTCTTTGCCGGCTTTGTTGAGTAGTGTGGTCATAATAAAGGATATGAAAGAGTGGTGAAGTGAACCAGGAAGAGATCATTATAGTGGGTGTAGTGGGGTAAAGTCGTCACTGCGGTGGTTCTAGCCTGCAGGAGGGGCGGTGCACAGTGATGTCATAATCATAAATGAATGATTTGTCACCTGATAGATCGGGGGCATACTGAAGAAATTCTCACACCTCAATTTTCGACTTGGATTTTTTTGGTGATTTTAACGCTTTATTAATATTTCAGATGGTTTCATTTCAGTCGCAATACTACGATTACTGAAGTCGAAGGGCAACTTTGGCGGCAGCACGCATATCTACATATGACATAACAAATCCGCTCAGAAAGTTTCCTCCTTCGTATCATCCTTGATTTAGTTGTGGAAGCACTGGAAGGAAGATATGGCGTCGTTGATGCCAGAGGGCAAGCTTGAGAATCCAGGAGCGACGGCGGTGTATGTCAATCCTTGGCAGTTATTATCGCTTAAGAGTATACGATCATCAGTAAAACACCTAACAGATAGGTTGAAGTGCTACTAACGTATAGGTAATGCAGATGAATCCCGAATCAGGTCCAAAGCTTGAGATCGTGTCCTGGAACGGGGACACGAAGTTGATACACTGGTCCACGTTGAAAGCGACATTTGCACAGACTCCAGTGAAATTGTTATCGGTGCAGACAAAGAGGTGGCCATCAACTTGCGCGGAATCTGGTGAGCTGACGCTCTGACGAAGAAGTTATTGACTCGACAATTTGGTAAACCAGCCAGAAACTACTCACAGCTGCGACGTCTACTGCGGGAGCAGCACTGACTGCGACCATGGAAGCTGCAGCGGTAGCAAGAGCACCAAATGCGAACTTGAAGAACATTGTAGATGTAGTGTTGTTGGTTTATGAGGCAGGAACAAGTGTGTTGCTCTGATGAAATACTTTTCTTCCCCCTTCCTTTTATAAGTTCCAGATGTACATAATATCAATGATAAATTTTTTGTGTATGCAATGCCGTTACCACATTCATCAATTCCATTGGGATTGGTTGTATAGTAATCCTAGAGAAAAGCTGACCTATTGCTGACGAATATTCGAAGCGATCTGATATAAGCGCTCAAAGACGACCGTAAGACTCCGCAAAGCTGCTACTAAAAATAGAACTGTTCACCTGAGGCGATTCCTCATACCGAAGAAGTGAGACAATAAACCTTTCAACATATTAATTACATGGCCGCTAATGACTCTGTGGATTGAGTGCCATTCCCTTCAGAATATACGAAGAAGCATTTGAAACTTGCGATTGCAGATTAATAGTAATCCCCGACAATTGCGGATGCACACCATGCTCTACATTCTTTTATTTATGGACTAGGTGGTGTGACCTTCTTCCATGTTCACTGTTTTACTACCTCAAGACGGCGAAGGACGGTCATGCCGGTCTTGAGCGCTTTAATTAGACTCGAATCCTTACATTGCTCATCAATCCAGAGTCCAAAGCGTATTCCAGACCTCCAAATGCTTTGAAAAATCGAGTTTATTACCTCAGCGGTCTTTGTAGGACAGAGCACGGACCATTTAGGTAGCTTACTCTTCATTGCCGATGGCCGATATCATTACAATTTACAGCTTTCAGAGTGCCTCTGTTGATATACCCAGGTTAAATACTGAAACAGAGCTACCGGGGCTGCGTTATTGGCGATATCATGAGATTGCCCAAGTTAAATTTCTTACGAAGACCTGGATTCAGTCGTTCCAATTAAGCGTTGTATTTTATACCCCTGTAATTGCCTTTCCTAAACCTTCCATGGTCTAATCATCGGTTCATCCTTCGTCCATAGGCACATCGGAGTTGCACATTCACCGAAATTGATAGACAGTTGCATAATACTCTGGGCACTTCTCTAACCACGAGGCATACGCCGCTGCCACTGGGCTCAGCTCTATGAACGCTCGAAATAGCGTGTGTATATCCATGGTCGATATTTCTGCCCTCCCGTGAGACACTATGCATCAATAAAGATGAAGGTTCTCTTGAAGTCTCGCCGCGACGAGCGCAAATGAGCTTCAGAATGCTTCGACAATAGTAATTTTGACAACTGGGATGATTCACAACACGAACATATGACCATTGACTCGGGGGTCGCTTTCCAAAGACAAACTGAGTAGTGTATTTACTTTCTATAAAGTCTCTTTCAGAGGAGCAAAAGTTTTACCAGTCGAGCACTGAGTTACTCACTAAATCGAACTGTGAGTACAGCGTCTTTCAATCTTCAGAAAGTAAGCACTTATCTCTCCGCTATTGGCTCTGCATTGATTCACTCAATAAGGTGTAGACATCATGAGTCGCGTCCGATATTCCCTCCAATATATCCAGTACCTATACGAATCCGGTGAAGATCGCACGAAGCTCGAAAACCTTGTGCGAGCATTCCGTGGCATTCAGGCTCTTCCCCGGCCAATGAAAAGTCTTTTTTCTACCTTAGTGGCCTGCACGGGTTACCCTACCGTGGACCAGGGGAGACGGATCCAACCTGGTGGGGAGGATACTGCTGGCATGGTAGCATTCTGTTCCCGACTTGGCATCGCATCTACGTACTCTCTCTCGAGGATGCACTGCGAAGCATCCCTGGCTGCCAGGACGTGACTCTCCCATTCTGGGATCAGCTCGCTACCCTGGATGCTACTAACGAGCCGGTCATTCCGTCTGTCCTCACCTCTCCGACCTTTGAGCTGGACAATCGTACCGACAACCCGCTATATTCATACCAGCTCCAAAAAGCGCTCGTTGAGAACACCGAAGGCGCAAACCACCGCTACAGCAAACCCGTAGGATACAACACGGTCCGATACCCACTCTCAGGTGAATCTTGCCTCACGGAGGGTTCATGACGCTCGAGTACTTATCTGTTATACTCTCTAGGACTGGTTGGGACCCTGAGGACTTGAAAGAAACCGCCGTGCACAATGCGGCGTTCCCAGATTCGGCTCAGAACACCAAAATACTCAACAATAACGTAACCGAGTGGCTGCTGGGAACTGTCAACATTCCGAATGACGAGTACAACACGCCGCGCCCGGATACTTACTCTGTTCGAGCAAGGTATATTCGAAGTCTCCTTGCGCCCAACTACACAGTGTTCTCCAACACCACCTCCCAGAACGCATGGATTAAGGAACACGGACAGACTCCGGAGAGTCACTACGTTGTCTCCCTGGAAAGCCCGCATAATGCAATTCATCTTTCCGTTGGGGGCTTTTACCAGGCGGGGGTGTACAATGCTGCCCCTATCCGTGGCGCGAATGGCGATATGGGTGATAACGAGACCGCCGGCTTCGATCCCATTTTCTTTTTCCATCATTGCTACATCGACTATGTCTTCGCAATTTGGCAGCGGCTCTGGAATCGCACTAAGCGCGGTGACCTTGAAATTATTCCCGGCTACCCTGGGACAATCTTAGAAGAAGGACAACCACCAAATTTTGCACCTGGTACCAACATCGATATGTCCACGCCGCTCTATCCGTTTAAGAAGCTGAACGGGCAGGACTTTACCTCATTGGACGCTACAGACCTCAGCGACTTGGGTTACAGTTATGGTCCAGGCTCTCTTGACCCTTTAATTCCCCGGCCATTGACCTCGCAAGGTCAGAGAAACACCCGTTCGAAATCATTAGTCCCCAAGTCCCCAACCGCATGATCCTTGAAGGTAGTAATCCCAGAGCTGCTACTCCCTTCTCGGTCATAAAACGGGTCCACAACATCAGTCGCACTCACTACGAGGGTTCGTTCGTCATTCGTTTGTACGCCCACGCACATGACGGCACCGAAGTTGAAGTGGGTAGGGAGCCTATTTTGAGCCGTTGGAATGTGAAAGGTTGTAGCAACTGCCAGAACCATCTCGACGTGGACGTATACGTTCCCATAGACCCAGCAACCTTGAAACTTCTTCAGGGTCCCGCGAACGCAGAAATCAGTTGGTCAGTAAAGGTCCACGCTCGTGACGGGTTGCACGATTTCCCGATCGCCCTTCCTGGTCGCAGTGATCCAGGTAACATACCTCAGGTAGATGATCTTTAATCTCCCTCGAATATGACAGAAAGAGAAAGAAATTAATCCTGTAGTACCACGTATGCGAAATATTTTTGGAGGACTCGCGACATTTTCGTCTGTGTATATATCTGCTGCGCCGAAATTTCTTTGTCTCGTGCATTTTTGCTGTATTTTCCAGTTCAGCGCACGAATGTAAACTCGATTGAAGTATCATTTGGAATCCCAATTACCTGAGCGACTCTTTCATGTCCACGATGCTTTCAGTATCTTTGAGCACCTTCGACGAATGCATTTAATCCCCACCTCAATCCATATCATGTGCCGGCCAGAGCCGGCTTGCTACACGCCAACAGTATAGACGAGTCGGGCTTGGAGCTTCTCGGAGCAGACGACCACGCGACAAGCCGCGCTTGTTGAATTCTCACAAACGTTCTGAACATTTAGAAGCCAAAGCACTGTAGAGATAAAAGAGAAAATCCCAATTAATGTGTTCGTGTATAGGATCCGGAGGAACAGTCTCTTGTATCTCATGGCTCTCAGGTACGCGGGTTACAGACTTCGTCACTGTATGGAAGGATAGTGATGGCCCAGGGGCCAAGGGGCATCACACTAAACAGTTGACGTACTATTTTATAATTATCTCTCGAACTATCGACTCGCCGTGTATTAGCTGAACTTATGACCTTTTGCCCACTCATGATCCGTA
Organism: Psilocybe azurescens; assembly: GCA_023853785.1. Taxonomy (NCBI): domain Eukaryota; kingdom Fungi; phylum Basidiomycota; class Agaricomycetes; order Agaricales; family Agrocybaceae; genus Psilocybe; species Psilocybe azurescens. Next base: position 37,813 of record JAJIRX010000908.1, read on the forward strand.
TACACTAGCTTTATCCATACGAACAGCTCGAACTCTGTCTCTTGCGTGTTTATTTTAGTGAAGGAGAGGGCTCAATGTCCTAAGTATAGGGCTCTTCCGTATATTTAGATCTTTCGTTGTCATAGTTCAAATTCCCACCGCACTGACAGCACATCCCGGAGAATAAACCAGCATGTCATACGTGGTGATTTGGAGGTCTTCGGGGTAAATGTCGGGTAAAGAGATGGAAAGATGGTGTTCGCTGCTCCTTTCTGCCACCAGGACATAATGGTCGTTGGGTTTTCGGCGGACCGTAGAAAAATGGATTTCACCGGCCAGGTGGCCCCAGCCTCAAAAGAGTGTGACACATGAGAAAGGAATCCTTTCGCCGGAGGTAATATCATCGTAATTTCGCATGAGGTGTTCATGGTATTTCATGTCGTAGTAAAAGCCACTGGCTGTGTGTGAATAGATTTTGTGAGCGTCTATAGCAAGTCCGCCTCGGGCCCGATGCATAATTGTGATTAGGTCCCAAAAATAGTATAGTTCAAACTGGGTCCGAGAAAATGACCAGGGGGAGAAGAACAAACTAACAATATCTCAATTTTTCGTAGTCAGGTGTACGCAGCCATTTGTCTCTCCTCGCAGAAATGTCGTCGATTTCCTCGGAAAATATCAGTGCTCAATTGAAAAAATGCTCGTACAGAACGCGTGGCAGCCAGAAATATCTTAAAGACACGCTCTGCTTCGTGGGTCTGCTATCTAAATCCTATATATGTGGGGTATGCACTACCGAATCATCAAGATACTTGCAAACATACCTCGCAATGTTCAAATCTTTTGTCATCGTATCGGTCTTGGCAGCACCCGCTCTCTGCCAAACGGCAGTCTCCCTTCTCATCGACTTTGCAGGCTATCAAAAGTCGGGCACACTCAACTTGCGTTCGACGCTCCAGGACGTTGCGACACGCAAGGGCCAGCCTTTCTTATTCGGCTCCACTTACGACACCTACGATGCTGACGCAAGCTTCAGCCAAAATGTCTTCAGCACCTTCTTCAACCATGTCGTCGCAGAGAACGGTTGCAAATGGGACGCAACAGAGCCTACCCGTGGGACAGCTGACCTAACGGAGTGTTTGGCTGTGCAATCTTATGCTACCAAAAACGGCGCCACTTTCCGTGGACACAATACTTTCTGGCATTCCCAGACCCCTGTACGTTCTCTGTTCCTGAGCTGCGAGTACTAGCGCTTATTTCTGCGTAGACATGGCTTCCGGGAAGCATAACCGCCTCTGATCTGGTCAATAACGTCATTCCTCAGCATGTTCAGCAGACTATACAGGGTCTGGGATCGTCCGTAACCTCCTGGGATGTTGTCAACGAGATTGTGGGAGACGGTGTCTCCAATGGAATGGTGAGTCGATCTCAGAGTGCCTTAATCTGTCCCATGCCAACTGTAGAGTATCGCACAGAGCGCACTTCAATGTGTTCAAAACAAGAAGGATTGGCCCACACAGACGGCCGACGGCTCAAACACTGCTCTTGTTACTGATCTCTCCTTTGTCCATGCTGCATTCACCACTGCTCTCAAATACGCTGGCTCAACGACACGCCTCGCCATCAACGACTACAACACCGGCGGTTCTGATGCTAAAACCGCCTGTGTTCTGGCTGTTCTGGCTGACATAAACGCCAATGCTGCCATCCCTTATAACCGCCTTGCAGTGGGCTTCCAATCACACATTTCTACAACCTCATTTATCTCCAAGTCTGCACTTTCCGCTACATTCGCTAAGCTCGCTGCCCTTGGTGCAACTGCTATGATCACTGAACTCGATATCTCCCTTCCATCCGCCTCGAGTGGATACGAGCGATTGCAAGCTGCCATCTGGGGTGATTACCTCGACGTATGTATCAATTGAGATTCGACTAATAATCCACATGACTGACATGACTTTTAATTAACTTTAGGCCTGCCTCTACGCTTCCAACTGCAATGAGTTCATCAACTGGGACACGCGTGACGACGTTTCTTGGCTCGGCACTGCTCAAGCTGGCACTCTCTTTGATTCCAGTGGTAATCCTAAGCTCGCGGCATTCGAAGTCCAGGCACGTCTTCAGCGTTATGCGTCAGGCGCTCCCGAGCTCTGTGCCACCGCTCTCGGAACTGCTTCTTGCACGGCCTCTGGCCCTAGCAGTGCCTCCACCACTGGCAGCTCGACCCCGACTACGACGCCCAAACCCACTACCACCACCGTCGCCACCCCACCTCCTTCAAGCTCGGCCCCTGCAACTGGTGCAACTCAAGCAGAGTACGGCCAATGTGGTGGAATCGGCTGGACTGGACCCACAGGTGAGATTTTCATCACTAGCGGTATACAGATCCTCTCATTAATACATATTCGTTAGTCTGCGCTTCACCTTTCACATGCAAGGTTTCAAACGCATATGTAAGTACTTCCCTTCCACCCTCTGTGACATAGCACCATATCTGACACTACTCCGTCTCTAGTACAGCCAATGCTTGTAAAATTTCCATTGCTCAAACTGTCAATAACGTTATATATTTACCTACATGTCGCAATACGGCATGGCCGTTTAAAATAACATCAATGCAATGAATATTCTTTGTTCTTCGGTTACAAGATCTGTGGATAAAAGCGCGATAACCGCTCTATCTATGTATATCAAGCAAGCTGTCCGACGTGAGGTATCCCTGCCATAGATGTCTCGGTATATGCGCCCAACATGTTTTGGAATTTGTACCCACCAATCTTTCTTGTTTGACAGTTAGATAGCCCATCAAACAAGAATGAGATATTACTCCACAGGGCTGAATGCATTGCTTGTATTGATCGAAACTACCTGTGAGCCTCATATCCCTGGATTTACGCCAACGGCTATCTCAGCCTCGAAGGGTGTGAGGTATATTTATATTTCCTGTATCATACCAGTGACCACCCACCTTCGACGTTAATTTGCTGACCATTAATGTATTCACATCCCTTTGAAGTATGTATAGATATCCGTCAGCCACATAAGGCGAAAATGGATTGTCTAAATCTCACTTCATTAAGAAGATGTAAACTTCTACGGTCTAGGGAGCGAGTATTTGTCAGATACATATAATTAAGGGCAAGGGATGTGCAAACTTCACTTGGCTCTCCGACTAGCCCGGTAACCGATTGTCTATGACAGTTGAAGAAATGGGTGGCAAACTGTCGATAGACCAGTGTTGGATCTTAAGGGGTTATTAACCCCAGATTTTGTTGTTAAGCCTTAAGTCTTAAATAACCCTTAATTAAGACTTCGATTTTAAGGGTTTATTAAGGGTTCAGCCGAAATAGGAAGGCTATTATCAACCCTCGAAATCATCGCCTGATCCCTCCAGCTCTCCGTCATCAGGTATCCTGGCTTCATCCGCCTCTTCGTCCACCAGCAATTCCATCAATCGACCTTCCTCTGTACAGGCTTGATGCCTTCGCACTCTCCTTATCTGCTCATCAATATCAGATTCCTTTCGGCCTGTGAACAGTAGCTCAAGGGAACGTGGCAAGAACTTTGAGCGCTGGCGGCCATAAACCACATTTGGAAGCTCCTCATCGCCGTCATCATCACTTTGCTCCTGTTCTTTGCAGATCCACTTCTTCATTTCCTTCCTCCACCCTTCTCGAAGTCCTCACCAGTGCAGACTGCGCTGCTGACAACTTCGCCCTCAATCTCGCTCAATGCTTCATTGGCTTCCAGCAAATCAGCATATCGGGGCACTGCCAGAAGACCACCAACCTTCGAATCATCATGGTTTTGTCGCTTTGTGCGCTCCTGAACATAGCCAGCATCTTTTTGCGAAGCGCGGGATGTCAGTGCCAACCTAGTATCGGGAGATCATGAGATATCACAACAGTGAGTTTAATTTTTACTCACCTTTGCCATTTTCTCAAGCCGTTCTAACTTCAAACGGTTTCGCAATCGCGATTGCTTTATTTTCAGGTCGGAAAAGTTTCTTTCCAACCCAGCTTGATTTACGGACATGCCGAGCAGCAAAATTGCAAAGTCTGCAAGTTCAGCGGTGAACGGCGTGGTGAGGAAGTTTCTCCACACAGTGACAGGATTATCGCCCTAAAATATGTAAGTTTTCTTTTACTATGGTAGATATGAGATGCAGACTTACATGTACTCTAATGAAACTGCCTTTGTTTCGTTCCCAGTCCTCAAATGGCCCTTTTGAGCTGAGATAGCTGAGGAACGACTCGGACACTGCCTTCTCCTTTGCATGTTGACCCTCTTCGATATTTTTTTCTGGGCTACGTCGGAACGAGGGGTTTTGGGAGGCCGTGAACGAACACGACAATATGTCTGACATGCTTGTTAATAAGTTATATGTAGTTGGAATAATTAGCACTTACCTCCAATAGAATTGTATTGAGAGTGAACGCGCTGATGGCGGCTTTATCACCAAAGCGTGAAAGTCCTTCAAAAGGATTGAGGATGAGTGCTAACACAAACATTGGTTGATCGAGAGCTTTCCAGCGCTTTTTGATCTGTTTCTTCATGCCAGCGGCAACAGCTGATTTTGGATGTTTCTGGAAATGTAAAAGATTCCTGCAAATGTCAGAAGCGCCTGGTCAGGATGCATGGCATCTGTCTGATTCATATTAATCCCCAGACAAATAGGTTCAAGATCTTCAAGCTTAGTATGAACACGTCGCCAAAATCCTCCATCGTCAATCAGTTCACAGTGTGTAACAGCATCTTCCTCAAGCTTCGCTTTCTTCAAGCGGTTCTTTTCAGCACCAACCTGTGCAGAAATAATTTCTTCTCAGCTTGATATTACAGCGCGTCGCATAGAATCTTTCAGATCGAATAACCGGTTAAATGCAACAAAGTGAGTTGTCCAACGTGTCATGTTTGCGACAAGAAATGCTAAGACCTTCCCTGGCGGAATTTCTTGCTGAGCCTCGTTGAATATTGAGCGTACACGTGAGTGGTTAAGGACCCAGCCGATAAGGTCAGTTGCCTCCTCAGCAGTTTCTGCAGCCTCCTCGTTCACGGTGAAATACTTGCCGAGAATTAATTGGAACCAAAGAATATAATATCATTACAAGTTGAGATTGCGCTGAGTTAATCTTGGAACTGTACTTACCTGATGAGCACAGCATGGTGGACCAAATAACCACGGTCGTTTCAACACAAGATCATTTCTTCCTCGCTGACTACCACCATCGTTGTCGCAGCAAATGCCACAATAGCTACTCCGTAGTCATCCTCTGCTTTGTCAATCATTTCTTCAAATGCTTTACACATCGACTCACCATCCTTTTTATGTGTCGTTGCCAGGATCAGGTCAATGAGATATGTCTGTAGGATCAAACAAGCCACGGTGTGAGTCATAAAATTGAGCTTTTGAAATAAGCTTTACCTTGCCCTCCACAGACAAATTTACGCCATTAATTGAATCCCTAGACCCATTTTTCCACCCATCGGATGCCATGACTGCATACTGATCCTTCAAGAATTGCTTGAGCCGCTTTGTGAGTGCTTTATCAGCATTATTGAGAAGTGGGCCTGATATTTGTTTCTGTGAAAGCATGACATCGACAGCAGTAGACCGGAAAAGCAAGAAAAGAGTGATTACTTCAGGGTCCTCAGCCCATTGGAATGGTAGGTTGGCAGAGATTGTTGCACGAAGAAACTGCTCTTCAACAACTTTCTTCTGGTTGGCAGTGAAAGGAATGTCAATGCCACGAAAAACTTTGAGGTGCGACTGCTTAAAGGTTTTTGGACCTTGGTGTGTAATTTCCGGGTCTTCTTTGCAGGTCCATCTTCACTCACTTTGTTGTCATCATCAGATTCATCCCGAACCCGTTTTGCACCTCTGTTCTTCATAGTCTTGGCTGTCCTGTGTGCCTTCACAGATGCATTTGGACAAGGTTTATTGCCAGATTTACCAAGGATATGGGCAATCATGGAATCTTTCACTCCAAGTACACTGCCAATACCCGCATCGCAAGCTGTTGAAGGTATGTCAATATCTGGGATGTGTCGCAGCATAGAACATCACTCACCTGCAAGTACCCATGCCTCAGACAATAGGTTTAATGTGATTGGATTCCCATCATTGTCAAGCTCTATTGCAGCCCCCATTGGACGTTGCTTTTTGATGCAACCACAACAATGGGCTCGAACATGAGATGCATTCTGCTTCTTGCCTATCAGAAAGTAATCCCAGAGAGGACTTTTTGCTGGGGGCATTGTTGCTGGATGGAGTGTAGCTACTTCTTGGTGTCATCGTCTCTGAGATATAGGATGTTTCCAGGTGAACTTAGTCAGTTTTGGGGATAAAAGGGAAAAAGTCAATGCTAGCAGTGGTACACATCACATGTATTACAAGGTATATTGTACATCTAAGATAGAAGATGGACAAAATGAAGGGTAGTTATGACGGAAGTAAAATAGACAAGAGATAAATGTCAAGTCCAGGCATGTTCATGGCTTGATCGGCCGCTGCCTAGGTGCATCATGTATCTTAAGCCTTAATTAAGGCTTAGAATGCGCCTCGATTGATGTTAACCCTTAACATTAACATGTTATTAACCCTTAAACATTAATAATGTTTAAGGGTTAAGTCCAACACTGCGATAGACAGACCAGTCGATCTGAGTTTAAATTGCTGTATGGAGCGGATTGGTCCCGTGCTGTCACGTGTAATAAACCTGCCCTGAATAAAGTCCTGCCATTTACATGTTGGGGTATTCAATATTCAGGGCGACCTTTGAAGGGGTAAAATTAAGGTCGCAAAGCATATGAAATACAAATTTATTTTAAAGATCATAAAACATATTTTATGTGAGGGAATTTTGAATTTAGCATAAAATCTTATATGTATGTCAATCTACAAAGGAGCTTTGTAAGACATTTAAATTTTTAAATACAAAGTGAGTTTATAGAGCCCACAACATATCAAATTTGGGACACCCTCTTTGGCACCCAAATATATTAACTACATACCTATCTGCAAAAGAATTTTGTATTTTTAATTTTGGGGAATCTTCAAAGGACCTTAGAATATGAATTAACATTTTAAATACAAGGTTCCCTTATTGGTCAACTTGTACTTCAAATATTGAATGCCTTTCAAAATTAATTTGTATTTGAAATACAAAGGTGCCTCGTATGGTACAAAACATATGAAATACATTACTATCTACAACATTCCTATGTACAGTAGCTCAAACTTTTGTCCTAATGTTTTGTGTTTTTGGATAAATTGGTTTATAACTCAGTAATGGCTGGAGATAAAATTCTGAAATTTTTATTGTAGATACTAGACACTAATACCTAAAACCTGTCCGCTAAATCACGTGATATGAAACAGAACGGATTAAATGATAAATCAAACAAAATGGCTTATCATTGGGACAAAAGTTTGAGCCTCTAATTTAAAACCAATAAATATGGTTTACAAGTATAAAATGTTCTTGAATAGACTGTGGGAATGGTAAAAATGTCATGTAACCTTGTTTGTATTGATTTGCTGTGTTGAAATCAATTTCAACCACCTTTATCTCTTACCACAACTTCATGAAACCTACATCTGCTTCTCAGTGCTCTGCTGTGGCTTCTCTTCCTGAAGAAGGATATTCCCTTCATCAAATAGAATCTAAAACTGGTCTAGAGAAGTCTACTATTGGGAGGATCAAAAGGAATTGGGTTTGGACAAAGAAAACAACAAACCAGGCTGACATGCCAAGCTTTCTGAAAGAAATAAACAAGCAGCTTGTTGACAAATCAGCACTGGAAAGCTTGACAATGCTGTTCAGGCCACCCATTACATTAATGCCATCATATCTACCCCAGTCTCAGCCCAAACAGTCAGAAATGCACTAAAGGAAAACAATTTTTGGTCCATTGTTAAGCAGAAACGACCTCTGCTTAAACAAGCTCACAGAAACAAACATCTTAACTTTGCCCAATACCATAAAAACTGGACAGTTGAAGATTGGAAACGGGTCTTGTGGACAGATGAAACAAAGATTAACAGGATTGGATCAGATGGGATGGTCCACACTTGGAAACAAAGGGAGAAGCACTTCAGACAGGACTACTATCCCAACAGTCAAACATGGAGGAGGGAATAACCTTGTGGTATGGGGTTGCATGGGTTGGAATGGAGTAGGAAAGCTGATAGAAGTGCAGGGGATCATGAATGCTGATCTATATTGTGCTATTTTGGAGGAGGGGGTAGAAGAAAGCTTTGAAAAATTGGGAGTTCCAGAAGAGAAGAGGATTTTTCAGCAGGACAATGACCCCAAACATACCTCTAAAAAGGCTGACCAGTGGTTTGAAGAAAAAACATTCAAGTTAAGGAATGGCCTGCCCAATCCCCAGATATGAACCCCATTGAACACTTGTGGGAACACTTGAAAAGATGTTTAAATGAGTATCCAACACCACCCAAAGGAGTACATGAATTATGGGAGAGAGTGGCAGAGGAGTGGAACAAGATTACACCAGAAACATGCCAAACACTCATAGAAAGCATGCCCAGAAGAATTGCAGCAGTCCTTAAGACAAAAGGAGGTCATACCAAGTATTGAATAGTATTATAATAGAGGCTCAAATTTTTGTCCCAATGATAAGCCATTTTGTTTGATTTATCATTTAATCCATTCTGTTTCATATCATGTGATTTAGCAGTCAGGTTTTAGGTATTAGTGTCTAGTATCTACAATAAAATTTCAGAATTTTATCTCCAGCCATTACTGAGTTATAAACCAATTTATCAGTACTTTACCATCCCCACCCATTCCAAATGGAATCCATGGAATCCAACTTGATTCCAGTTGGATTCCAGTTGGAATGCATGGAATCCAACTCAATTCCATGGAATCAGTTGGAATCCAATTAATGGTTTCAAGTGGAATGGGTCTGGAATCATGGAATGAACCCATTCCAATTGGAATCCAAGTTCATTCCAGATTAGTTCATTAAAGAGAGGACTTAGTGAGATTCACCAAGTCCAACTTTAATTCCACATGGATAGAATGGAATGGAATCCAGTTGAAATCTAACTGGAATGTATTACTTATAGTAGATTTATACATATATAGCATAATATAATATATTGAAAGCTATATATTACATTATTATCTACAATGCTATGTACAAGCAAGGTTCATTATTATTAAAACATAGAGGAAAAAAAAAAGAAAAAAAAGCAAAAAAGAAAAATGTGGTGAGAGGACTGTCATGTCAGTCATAGCCCCACTGTACACGTTGTGGTGGCCATCCTATGTGTCCGCTGTCATACACCAATTTTGATTGGATATGAGATTTATCTATAAGCTTAGAGCGTCTGTCTTGACTCCCCATTGCATGCAGAAGCCAGGGTTATTATTTCGCATTTTTATCTGAAGCACATCCCTCAATATTCAACGTCAAAGGCCATTCACAGTCCACTTCAAGCTCCATTCCAACTTTCAATCTCCACTTGAACCATTTGATCAGTTACATTCCCTATCAATGATTCAATCGTCTATCTATTTCGAACCTCAAGGCTATGCGCAGATTATTCTTGGACATCATTCCTATCCATCCTAGTACGTACAGCACGGCACAGCATTATATATCACCATCGTCATCAGCATTTGATCATCTACAACTATTTGGTCCTTAACTGGATTCCACATATGCAGCAAATCTTTGTCTCACTCAGCAGTCTTGGTAATGGATGACTGAGCTGTGCCATGAATAGACTGGTTCTATTCATTAGCATGGTACTTGTTCGCTATTTTGGCTCCTTTTCTATTGTCTGACACTTTCATATGATTAATCCTTCCTTCCTTTTGTCATTCTTGCTTATTGTACTTACTCAGCTTCGCTTCTTTCTTACTCATCTCACTTCGCTTTTCATAATCCTGCTTATACTTCTTACTCATCCTATGTTACTTACTTACTCATCCTTCTATTTTTCACTCCTAAACTCCGTCAGCTTTCAATCTATTGTATGTAGTTGACAGATGGGACTACTGGGTGTCGTTCTACAGAATGATTAGTATAGTTTGGACGCTTGATCTCTTTTAAATATTTTTCTATGTTCTCTGGTATATAAACCATGTATTAGTATCGCTTGGAATGCAAGGAAGTTACAAGCCCCAACTTTCTTCACAGCAAAGATTTCAAGTTATCAAGTACTCAATCCAGCACTCCAAGCACGCATTCAATCAATCTCTATCAATATTCAGCACGAAATTCAACAATCACTCCAGTTATTCAAGATGTTCTTCAGAGGCTAGACCAGCCTATCCAACCACTCTCGCTCTCTCATCACAGAGAATTTTGTCCAGTTCATTTCGATCCTACCATCCTCCAGACCCTTCATTCTTCCTCTACATCAAGATCTTCAACTCCCCATCGCTTCTATTGCTCCAGAATATTTTATTCTGCAATCTTGGTCTTGTTGTAATCTTCATCCATCGCCCTAGTCATCCCTCATTCACTTCACCGCTCTGTTTGATTTTTTTTGGTTCAAGAATATCGCACAATTTTTCACCATCTATCACTCTAGGCCGCTCTAGTCATTATTCAATCACCAGACCTTACTTCTGGCTTTGCAGACACTGCAGACTTGCTTGAAGCGCACTAGGATCAAGACTACATTCTCACTCCTGCCCCGTATCAATCCCTACGATTTATCTAGTCATTTGGCCCTTCCACAGTCATCACACCTCATTCACACCGTTCTACCCTAATCAAGTCGGGTTGCTTCCTCCCAGTAAATACTCAAGGGCATTTTATATTCCCTCATCCATTCCTCCTCCTTCATACGTCCCTGCCCTCCTCAGACCACATACATCTACACAACCTAGTGGCAAAGCCAGCTCTCACTTTAACTCAACAGGGAGAGAGTCGTCTTATCTAGTCTAGACCATTCCTCTCTGGTTTGTGTTTTGGTTTTCGATTTATATATCAAATCACACACTACGTAGTTCACTGCTGTGGCTGCTAGTGTCTGTCTGCAGTATTGTTGCATCCGTGGTGGCTGTTGTACATGGCCGTTGTGCGAGGGTCTGCACCCATTGCGGTGCTTGTCATCAGCCATGTTGTCTGTGCCCGTTGCAGTATGCGCCATCCATCAGGTTGTCCATACCCGTCATCCTTGTTGTTGCTGCAGCTGCTGTCTGGGTCATTGTCGGTGTCACAGCTGCCGTTGTTGTTGCCTTCATACCCATTGCCATTGTCCAGGTCGTTGTTGCCTTCATACCCATTGCCATCGTCTGGGTTGTTGTCACCTTCGTACCCATCACTGTCATCCTGGTTGTCTTCGTCCTCGCTGCAGCTGCAGCTGCCGTCCTTGTCACTGTTGCTGTTGCCCTCGTCTGCGTCCGTGTTCTCTCACTGTTGCTCTTGTCCTTGTCGGGGTTGTCCTTGGTCTTGGTCTCATCCTCATCTTTGTCTTTGTCTTTGTCCTCACTCCCCGCCTCATATTCCTCCTCATCGGGTCGCCATCGTCCACCACCCTCATGTCCTCATCCTCATTGCTGCTGCAGCTGTCCTCATCCTTGCTCTCACCCGCGCCCCCCATCTTTTGTCCTCACCTTTGTCCGCATCTGCGTCCTTGTCGTCATTGGTGTGGCCATCGTGGGCATCCTCATCCTCCCTCGCGTTGGGGTTGGCTGTCAGCCTGGCTCCAACAGACAAGGCGGTGGTGGTGGAGAAAAGGGTGGGGCTAGAATCGACAACAGACCATCATGGCATCAACATGTCACGCTCATGTTGTTGTCCGGCTTGTGCCAAGCAATGCCAAGAATTCTGCCACATTGGTATCTAGTTTGCAAGATATATGTTTCTACCCCCTGTAGTCTTTGATTTAACCCCCTTTTAATAACTACTGAATTAACCCTGAAATATAACTACTGATCTAACCTGAATATAAAGTACTGAATTAACCCTGGTTTTATTGTACTGAATTAACCCTGGTATATAAAGTCCTGAAGTAACCCTGGTTTTGAACTACTGATCTAACTGGGATGTATCTACTGATTTAACCCTGCTTTTGTTGTACTGATCTAACCCTCATTATGTCTTGAACAAAGTACTGATCTAACCCCCATTATGTCTTAAACAAAGTACTGATCTAACCCCCATTATGTCTTAAACAAAGTACTGATCTAACCCCCATTATGCCTTACCAAAGTACTGATTTAACCCCCATTATACCTTACCAAAGTACTGATTTAACCCCCATTATGTCTTACCAAAGTACTGATTTAACCCCCATTATGCCTGGCCAAAGTACTGATCTAACCCTGCTTTTGCGATTTCCTAATTTGGATACTTATGATCAGTTGCATCCGCTGCTTATTGATCTTTGTGATCTTGACTCTCTACCACTATCTCTCATCCTCACTATGGGCAAAGACAAAAGAAACTAAAAGTGTCAGGTAAATGAGCTAGATATATGCATTTCTTATCTGATCATAACTGATAAATGATTCATAGCTCTCAACATCAGCCTCTGAAGGTGCAAGTCCTTTCAAGATCAGAGATAGTGTTAAGAGCTCCAAGAAGGTCAGATGTATATGCTAATTTCAATGTGTAATCTATCTAACACATGTGTCTCAGAAAAATCAAATGCAGATCCCCGATCCAGATGACTACATGGAAGTTGATGATGAAGACAGTAATTCTGGCTTACAGTCAAATATCAGAAAACCTAATCCACCTGTTAAGGTGCTGTATTCAAATTTCCTCAACACTACATTCTGTTCTGATATCTATATGTAGCCCACTTATAAGCAATCTGGTCGTCCATCAAAAAGGGATCAGAAATCTAGAACTGATCCTATTCCTGATGACCAGAACATGGCAGCTTCTCAGTTCCTTCAGCCTGTTACAAAGTTGACAAAAAGGATACCAGCATGAATCAGTACACTCCACGGACTGCTCAGGCAGTCCAGTTTAGTATGCAAACATCCATATGGCAGATCAAAGTTGATGAAGAACCACCTCGTCACTGGCCATGTCATGGAGCTACAAATTCTTCAGAGATGAGACCTCTCAATGCTGTTATCCAAAGGAAGAAAAATAGATGGAAATGTCTTGGGAAAACTGAAACAGCTCAAATATACAGGCTATTCCAAGATTAGGTAATGTATTCAGTTCTAAATTCTGAGATTGCTTATTGTTAGAAATCACTGATCAAGTGACCTTGGAAAAGAAATGACTGGGAGTGGAATTGAACCGATGACCTCCAGCTATATATGCCGGTGCTCTACCACTGAGCTACACAGTCAGTGATAGATAGGGAGTTCAATATCCAACACGCCCCCCTGAAGTCACTATCTAATCTGAAGCTAAGAAGCCCAGACCCTAAGAAGGTTCCAAGTCTTGAGTCAACCGGGTTAGAGAAGACTCAAGCCAACGGCAGTTGCTGCTACCATGTTAGAAATCACTGATCAGCGTGGTTTTACGCTATCTCAGCGGAACACGTTCCCTTCATCTTCACTATGGGGTGCTTCCTCCAACGCTTCACTTTGTGGGTATTCTGATGCAGATTGGGCTGGGAATAAGGTCACTCGCGCTTCAATGTCTGGCTTCCTGTGGACCTTGGCTGGTGGACCCATCAGCTGGTCATCGAAAACTCAGACTTGTATTGCGACGAGCTCAACCAAGTCAGAATATGTAGCTCTCACCTGTGCCCTACAAGAAGGTCTCTGGCTCCGTGCATCTCTAGCCTATCTTCAACTTCCTTGCCCTGCTCCCCTCATCATCGCAACCGACAACGAAGGTGCTCATTCCTTGTCAGAAAACGACTCATCCCACAGCAAGGCGAAACATATTGACATCCGCTATCACTTCATTCGCTCTCACATTGAATCTCAAACATTTCAGATTGTTCATACTTCTGGAATAACCAATCCTGCCGACATTCTCACTAAACCACTTCATCGCTTGAAGTTCCTCGAGGCTGTAGAACGGTTAGGCTTTGCAATCCGTTGAGGGGGTGTGTTGAAGGTCAGCTTGTCCATCAGCTTAGTCATATTCGTCACTCCCATTCTCGTCACTGTCTTTCCTCTTTTGTTCATGCTTTAATTATTTCTTTCACTTCTCATCACCACCCTCCTCCATTCGTACTCGCCAATCCTTCATTAGTTCAACGTATCGCTTCTCCTTCTAATGTAGCTCGTCCTACGCATCACATTCGTCCTCACTTATAGTCGCTCTTTTCACTCTCCGTACCTCAGCTGTTTTCTTCTTCTGCTGAGGTACTTATGATTTCATTCTGCCTTACCCATATGCTTACATTTGCTCTGAATAGTGTCTGACCTCTTCGTTAAGGTAGACAAATAAACTTAGCTGTTTTCTTCTTCTGCTGAGTGTCTGACCTCTTCATTAAGTTCTCAACAGGTTATGGGCCCTGAAGGTGATCTTTGAACACAATCCCACGTGCCTCTGTCAGGAGTTATACATCTCAGCCAGCTCATACCTCATACCTCGTCCAGTACCTTGTACCCCGTCCAACATTGGCAACCCTTGCCACCAACTCTGTTCATGATTCCTAATCACATACTCTTAATTGTCATGTCGACGATTAAGCTCAAACATGTCCCGCTACTCGAGAATGCTGCATCTTACCCAGGATGGAAGCAACATATCACCCAGGTCTTGAAGGATGAAGGCTATTGGGGTCATATTGAGGGGACTGCCAACGCATGGGATCTGTATCCCATTTCTGCGAACCGAAAGCTCCAACCGCCGTCTCAAACCCTGAATATGTTGCGAACTTTCACAAGTGGTGGCAGGAAGATTCCAAGGCATGAGGGATCATGCTCCGACAAGTATCGCGAACTCGTTTTTGATAATTTGCAGGTGGCAGACGGCGTCTCATCCCGAACTCTGTGGCAACATATCTCGGCTAAATATGCATGTATCGACATTAATGCACAGTTCGAGATCAAAGAACACCTATCGATACTGAAACTCAAAGATCACAAGGACTTCGATAACTACATCGCCGAAGTTTTGTACAGGTCGCGAACGTCTCCTGGCAATGTCTGTTCATTATCCTGAATCCGACGTTGTCCACCATATCTTACGTGGTCTCCCTTCCTCCCAGTCCTGGACGAATTTCAAACAGCTGATGGTACAGCTCTACCAGGATCATATGGACAGGGAGAAAGTGGCGCTCGATGAAGGAAAAGACGTTGCAGCTCCTGACACACTTCTTGACCGCATCGTATCTTGTCTTCTGATCGAATGTCAGCGCATCGAAGCTGAGTCTCCCTCCAAATGGAATGGTCCCGGTTCTGAGTATTCCAACCTGGCCAAAGACACAGACAATCGCCCAATCGCCAAACATCCCAACAATCCTAACAGTGTACGCTGCACAAATTGCAGAGGTCAGTCGCACGATCATGACCATTGTTTTAATTCTGGTGGAGGGATGGCGGGCCAGGGACCTAGGGACAAGGCCACCGCTGCTGCTACCACTAAGAACAATGGGAAGGAGATGGCCTCCATAGCTGCTGTGGACTTTCTGGACGATGGAGAAATCTCATGCGCGATGATTGAGTCCGTCGGTGACGATTTATCTGCACTTGCTCTCACATCAATTCTGGCGAACACCACACTCCTTGACTCTGGCGCGACCTTGCATCTTATCAAATCGCGTGAAATGTTTCGTTCATACAGTGAGGCCGATGCTAGAAATGTGACAACTGCAAATCTAGGAACCTTGCGAACTCAAGGAGGTGGAACGTGCTATGTCAACGTGTCCTATGAGGGCAGAACTATCCAACTTAAGTTGAACAATTGTCTTCATGCTCCAGGTGCTGCAGTCAACCTATTATCAGTTGGGTGTCTCAATAGCGCTGGGATCGGTTGCAACTTTCTTCCGAACGAAGGCGTCCGTCTGTCCAAAAACGGCATCATATTTGCATCTGGACAAATGATTAATCGCTTGTTCAGCCTCAACGCTGACTTCATCCCTTGCCCTCCTTCAGATGAACGTGTCATGTTTGCCAAAGTCCCAGAATCTATGTATCTTCATCACCTTCGTTTGGGTCATCCGGGCGAGAATGCAACTCGAACATTAGTAAAATCGATCCTGAAGTCTCAAATCAAAGATCTCGAGCCCATTAAGTGCGAAAGCCGTGTATCATCGCCAAGCATGTCGCGAACTCCACATCCACCCAAATCTGTCGGTCAGCATACCTTCTCGCTCGAACTTCTTGTTAGTGACACCTGCGGGCCTTTCCCTGTGGAAACTCCGCACAGGAAAAGGTACTTCGTCGCTTTTTGATGTGCAGATATGAAGGTCAATAATCTTCAGCTTGTTGCCAACAAAGTCCCCAACACAATGCTCGAGGCATTCATCATCGTCAAAGAGCGTTGGGAGACGAGGACTGGTTTCAAGGTCAAACGTTTCAGATGCGATGGCGGTACTGAGTGGAAGGGTGCCTTCACTCAATACCTCAACGATCACGGTATCGAAATGGAAGTGACGCCACGATGTGAACACTGGATGAACAGTGAGATTGAGCAATTCATGCGAACAGTGCAAGGCCGCATTCTTGCTATGCTGACGATGGCTCAACTGCCCATGATTTACTGGGGCAAGGCTGCCCTAACCACTGCTTACCTTCTCAACGTCACTACCCTCAACGCCGACGGTGTTACTCCCTTCGAAGTCATGTATGGTCGCTCGCCAAATCTCTCCCATCTGCATATCTGGGGTTCGAGATGCTTTGCACATGTTCCAGAAGAATAGCAAACAAAGTTAGGTGCAAAATCCGTTGAATGCCTCTTCATGGGCTACCCACCAGGTGGTCGTGGATATCATCTTCGGGACATTACGTCCCTACATTTCTTCAATTCCTCTAATGTTATTTTTGACGAGAACATTTCATACAAAGCTCTTCATTCCCCTCCTGTTAACTCTATAGATTATTCTTTGCTTCCGTTCTTGCCGCCCTTTGACTCTTTTCCTACCGTACCTTGTATCTCATCTTGCAATGACTCTGCTCCTTCTATTCCGTGTGTAACTCAATCTTTTACTTCCACTCCTTCTGTCATTGAACCTTCTTCTTCAAATGTGACTGAACTTTCTCCTTCAATTGCTCCCACTGCTTCTTGTCAAATAGATTCTTCTTTTGCTCCCTCTCTTCCTTTTTGTGACTGAGGGCGACCTAGATGCGCCTGAACTTATTTCTGACATTAACTCCCCTTCTTCTCCACCTATCCCTATTTTAGTAGAGCCTGTGACTCCTGTTGGCGATTCCGTTTCCCATACTACCCTCCCACCTGCCCCTGCACCTACTTGTACTCTTCAACCTCGTTCTTCTTCTAGGGAATGTCGCCCCCACCGAATGTGGCACCTTTCACTCTCGTTTGGTTGAAGCATCCGTCCAGCATCGAGAAAAACTGCGTGCCAATCGAGAGACTCGGGAATTAGATGCTACTTTGGACGATGCACCTTCTCCCGCCCCGATTGACACTGCCTCCAACTTGGACCACCTTGTTGACGACAATCCTTTCGTAGCATGTGCAGCACAGGTGCACTTGACAATCGTTTGCCCACCGACTTCCCTGCTTCACACATGACCGTCTCTCTCGACGTGGAGGACTACCTGTCTTGTGATAACGACGGATTGTGGGAATCGACTCTGCTGTCTGTCCGTACTGACATTCATCGTTCTCCTTCGTCACCAGGCTACGATATGTCCATCCCACCTGCAACTTATGCTGAGGCTATGGCGTGTCCGGGTGCTGCGGAGTGGAAGAAGGTCGTGATGAAGGAATTAGAGATGTTGAAAAGCATGGGGGTCTACGTTGATGATCTCTTACCAGATGGGATGAGGGCTATTGGTTGTCGGTGGGTGCTGGAGTTCAAGCTGCTGGAGATAGGTGGTCCTCCGATTTACAAAGCTCGGTTGGTGGCACAAGGCTTCTCTCAAGTCCCTTTCATCGACTACAATGCCACTTTTGCCCCCGTCGCCAAATCGGTCAGCATTCGTTTCATTGCTGTCTACGCTACAATTCAATCATGGTATCTCGAGTGCTTTGACGCCACCCATGCCTTTCTCTGGGGTGACCTGGCAGAGACTATCTACATGCGATGTCTGCAAGGGTACTCTTCTCTGATCAAGGGGGTGTGGAGATTGCTCAAATCTCTGTACGGTCTGAAGCAGGCAAGCTGTGTTTGGTACAAACTCCTGCGTTCTGTCTTGGAGAAGCTTGGATTCACTCAGTCTGAGTTCGACCATGCTGTTTTTATATTCAAGCGTTGGTGGGGAGGGGTGAATGTTCATTGTTTATTGGGGATGCATGTTGATGATGGGTTGGGGGATCAAACTCATCCAAATTTCTTCAGCTTCATCAAGGAGGAAATTGGTAAAGCGTTTGGAATCAAGGATCTGGGACCTGTGAAGGAGTTTCTAGGGGTGCAGTTTGAGAGGGATTTGGGAACGCGTGAGCTTTGGATTCATCAGGAGCCATACATTGACACTTTACTCAAGGAATACAGTCTGACTAACTGTAACCCTGTATCCACTCCTATCGACGTCGCTCATCCTTTCGGTCGTGAAACCGATGCTCTTCCCATCATCCCTAACTTGGTTTCTGCCTTTCAACGCCTGATCGGGTCTCTACTATTCATTCAACGCCATTCTCGTCCTGATATTTCAGTCACCGTGCTCCTCCTTTCGCAACATTGCTCTAAACCTTCTCCTCATCATTTTGCTGCTACCATGTTAGAAATCACTGATCAAGTGTGTACTTTACCTCCACCCATATACTCCATGTGGAGTCCACCAACTCCATACAGAAGTGGTGGACTCCACATGGACTCCATCTGGAACATATCCAAGTGTTCAGAAAGTTATCTTTGATAGGTGGAGTTCAGGTGGACTCCAGATGGACTCCAGATGGACTTCAAGCAATTCCACTTGAATCCAACTGGAGGCCAGGTGGAGGCCAGGTGGAGTCCAGGTGGAGTCCAGGTGGAGTTCAATTAGAATCCACCTGGACTCCATACCTGGATAACAATATTCCAGCTTAGGCCATCAGAGAGCAGACTTATTGAATTTCACAAAGTCCAGCTATAGCCAGATTTTAATTGGAATGTATTTTCTTAGAGTAAATTCATGTAAGAATGTATATATAATATATTAAAAACTATATACTACATTATTATCTACAATATTATCTACTAGCGAAGTTCATCACCACTGAAACATAAAAAAGAAATATATAAAAATATATAAAACAAAAGAAATAAAAGAAAAACATACAAAACAGACAAAAAAGGAGGCGAGAGGGTACATAGTTGGTTCAAATAAATATAGAAGCATATGAACATGAAAAAAAAAAGAGAAAACGAGATAAAAAAGAAAAAAGAAGAAAAAGGGGGCGAGAGGATGGCCGTGTCGCTCGTAGCCCCGCCGTACGCATTGTCGTCGTTGTGGTGGCCGTCGTACACGCTGTGGTAGCCTTCGTACACGTCGTGGTGGCCTTCGTACGCGTCCGGCGTGTCCGTACGTTGTGCTGTCGTGTCCGCTGCGTCTGTCATACGCGTTGTCGTCGTCGTTGTAGCTGTCGTACACGTTGTCGTCGTCGTCGTACACGTCGCTGTCGTCGTCGTGGCTGTCGTACGCGTCGTGGCTGTCGTCGTCGTGGCTGTCGTACACGTCGTCGTCGTCGTCGTACACGTCGTCGTCGTTGTCGTGGCCGTCGTACGCGTCGTCGTCGTCGTCGTACACGTCGTTGTCGTTGTCGTGGCCGTCGTACGCGTCGTCGTCGTCGTGGCCGTCGTATGCGTCGTGGTCGTCGTTGTCGTGGTCGTGGTCGTCGTGGCCGTTGTCGTCGTTGTCGCGGCCGTTGTACGCGTCGTCGTCATGGTCTGCGTACGCGTTGGTGTCGTCGTCCGTACGCGTCCTGCGTGCCGTCGTACCCATCGTTGTACGTACCGTACGTACCCGTCGTTGTCGTTGTCGTCGGCCTACACGAAAAAGAGAGGGGGAGCGGTTAATGGCGGCGGCATGCGGAATTCGCGACTTACCTGGGGTCGCGACCTTGTTCCTCGTTCGCATCGCATCGCCTCGTTCCCCCTCGTTCCGCATTCGCATCGCCTCGTTCTCGTTCTCCACCCGCCTCGTTCCGTCTCGTTCCGTACTCACCTCCCTTCGTTCGCGGGTGTCCGTCTGTTCTTCGTCGGTCTCGGTTCGTTGCGATGCGATGCGTGTCGGGTCGGGTTGGCATGGGCCTGGCTCCGACCGACGACGGCGAGGTGGGGGCACGCACGACGGCGGCAGCGGGGTGGTGGTGGTCGGAGGAAGAGGTGGGGTGGTGGAAATAATAAACGGACCGACGTGGCATCAATAAGTCACATACGTGACGTTATTTGTCACTTGCCGAGAAATGCCGAGTAAATAGCCCTATTGGTATGTAGGCCATCAAAATTTAATGAATTACAAAGGCTCTATAGCTTAGTTGGTTTAACGTCAGTGTGCGGCATTCTCGGATGCCCGAGTTCAATTCCTATTGGTGCTTTTTTTTTTACATTATAATAAAATATAAATAAAATATAAATAAAATCTGGGGATCATCCTCCACCTGGAGTCCATTAGAAATTGACCCTGAAATAGTGTATTAATGCTGATATACATGCTTCTTGAGTCAAATCCATATGGAATCCATATGGAGGATGTGAGACTCAGATGAAGTTCCACATGGAGTCCACATGGAATTCCACATCCTCCACATTGGCCCACATGGAGGATGAGCAGATTCCAGCTGGACTCCAGGTGGAGCTCTCCACCTCTAAATGGCTGGTACACCTGCCAAAAAAAGTCACCAAACTCCATGTGGACTCCACCAACTCCGGCATGGAGTTGGTGGACTCCACCTGGAATATATGGGTGAGGGTAAAGACCTCGATCAAGTGACCTTGGAAAGAAATGACTGGGAGTGGAATTGAACCGATGACCTCCAGCTATATATGCCGGTGCTCTACCACTGAGCTACACAGTCAGTGATAGATAGGAGTTCAATATCCAACACTTATACTAATTGCTTGTCTGATTTTAATAGGAGAAAAATTACTCACCTCAAGAGTATAAGATCTCCAGTGGTCTTGTTTCAATGCAATTCTTTGGTCATCCTTGTGATCGACCCAAAGATATATGTGCCTGTTCATTTATTCTTAATTGGGCAACTGAAAATTGTAAGGTACCTTCAAAGTATAAAGAAGTGTCCTGGCCTATCTTTTGTGTTGAATATCAATGTCTTGGTGCATGAAATGCTGAGGCTCAAGAGTCAGAAGAAAACACAAGTGACTCAGAAGAAGATAACAGTGAAGATATTGACAAGGGATGAGGATGATGAGGAAAGTGGAGATGAAACTAGAGGAGTGGATCAGCTGATAAAGCAGAAGGGAATTATAAAGAAAGGTGGTCAAAAAGTGGTCACTGTCCTCACAGAGTTAAAATTCATATCAAAAGCAGGGTTAAATCAGTAGTTTGAAATGTCAAAAGCAGGTTAGATCAGTACTTTAAAATGTCAAAAGCAGGGTTAGATCAGTGCTTTGAAAAGTCAAAAGCAGGGTTAGATCAGTACTTTGAAAACTCAAAAGCAGGGTTAGATCAGTACTTTGAAAACTCAAAAGCAGGGTTAGATCAGTAGTTTGAAATGTCAAAAGCAGGGTTAAATCAGTACTTTGAAAACTCAAAAGCAGGGCTAGATCAGTAGTTTGAAATGTCAAAAGCAGGGTTAAATCAGTACTTTGAAAACTCAAAAGCAGGGTTAGATCAGTAGTTTGAAATGTCAAAAGCAGGGTTAACTCAGTACTTAAAAAGTTAAATCAGTACTTAGCAAAGGGTTAACTCAGTACTTGGAAAGGGGGTTAAATCAGGAGTTACTGAATCAGGGTTAACTCAGTAGTTGCAAAAAGGTTAGATCAGTACTTGAGATGCTCAGAAAGGGGGTTAACTCAGTACATTCTGGGCTGGAGGATCAGTACTTTACAAAACCAGGGTTAAATCAAAGACTACTGGGGGTGAAAACATATTTTGGATCTAGTTTACTTAATTTTGATTTTTACAAAGGCCCTCGTGGCTCAGTTGGTTTATTTTGGTTATGTTTGGTGTTCTCCAATGCTCGAGTTCAATTCCAGCATATGTAATTTATTTTTTTACAATAGTATAAATTATAATAAAATTAATAGGACATCATTCTGCTTGGATTCCACCTTATTCCATTGGAATGGCCCTATATTGGACCAAACCAATGCAATATATGGTATTCCAGTTGGATTCCAGTTGGATTCCACATGGATTCCAGCCATTCCATTGGAATGAAACTGGAATATTCCATTTGGAATGGCCTATTTTCTGGAATCCATGTTCATTCACCCATACAAACACCAGGGTGATATGACATGACATTTAGGCTGGAATCTGATGGAATCTATCGCCATTCCAGGAATGAAGTTGGATTCCATCTGGAATAGGTGAGGGAAGGTAAAGACCTCCAATTTATCCAAAAACACAAAACATTGGGACAAAAGTTTGAGCTACTGTAGAAGAACATGTGAAGTCAGGCTCTACGAGCCTACATATGTATACCAAATATCTATTACAGTAATCTATCCATCTATCTAGAAAATTTGCCCTATGAATTATCATTGCATATAAGTGAGCTTTCAAAGTAATGTTTCATAGGCCTATATGCATTCACTTGTATGCTGTTTATATAATTGAAGCTCATATGATTTGCAAGAGCACATAAAATTAGGCTCCATAAGCTCATATGTCTATATTTATATACTAGAGTTTATCTAATTCTATCAAATATCTACAACCCAGTCAATATAGCCACTCACCCCTACTTATTTAGTACTGTAGGATTGGAACTCTATAGTCAAAAAGAGGCCCATAATAATTACCTTAATAGAGAAGGATGTCACTACTCGCATCGACAGTTGAATTGTCAAAATGTCTCAATTGAGCCAACAGATCTTACCAAAAAGAAGCACTGCTGGTTTAGTAAGCAAAGCCAAACACATTGTTTAGTAAGCCTAGCCCAACACAAAGCACTGCCAGATTAGTAGGTTTGAACCCAGTAACTCAGTCTTGTACAAAGTAGGTCAGCCCAGGCCAGACTCGTCACCAGACTTTTCCAGGCAGCATTAGCAACATGAATAGACCGCAATCACGCAAAGTCTATAGTCTATTCTTGGCCCAGTTGATAAGCTATTACTTGGAAATGACTAATCTTTTAGTCAGATCACTAGATTAGAGCAACTTTAGCACCCGATTCATAATCAAATTGACTTGATCACTAATCCACCCATGATATTATTGGTAATGAGCTTGATCAGCTCTATTGTAGTTAGTCAGTAAGACTTCTGACATTTCCGCATTCAGTGAGAAAGATTACAAAGGTAACAATAAAAGGATTAGCAATCAATAGTCAATTTGCTAAGAATAGACATTTAGCTTAGTATACACATCTTATTTTAGGAGTACATAGTAATACTCTTTACATACAATAGCTACTGACAAGACTATAAAGTCAAAATGGCTAGCTTTGGATACCCCTCTGCAGCCATTTAGTCAGTGTGTACCCAAATTCACAAGTTTTATACAGCTGATTGTGTTTATATGCCCCCTCACCCCAAACCCCAAGGTAAAGAGCTTAATCAGCTCTATTGTAATTAGTCAGTAAGACCTTTGATGTTCCCACATTTGCAAGAGATTACAAAGGTAACACTAAAAAGATTAGCAATTGATAGTTAATTTGCTAAAAATATGCATTTAGCTTAGTAAATACACACTTACTTTTAGGAGTACATAGTAATATTCCTTACATATGATAGCTACTGATGAGTCTATAAAGATGAAATGGCTACTTTGCTTAACAAGGCAAAGTCATTTAGCTAGTGCATACCCCACTCACAAGTTTTGAAACAGCTGATTGCATTTTATTGCACCCCCTCACCCCTCACCCCAAACAGAATCAAGCTCCATTTGGAACCAAGTTTAACACGCAGGATAGAATAATTGGAATATTTGAAAAACAAATGTATTACAGAGAGTAAATATCAGGTATTGTATATATATCTGACAGGGATCAAAATGTGTAACAGTCAGCCCAATCACAACCAATCTTGCAGTCTTGGAAGTTGATATGGGCAGACCCTTTGCTAGAAATGACGATGATGGTGTATGGATAAGCCATCTCTGGCACCCACATGAGCCGATATCCGCCAAGTACAGAAAGAATCCAGGGTTTTGAGATAGTGGTCCAAGCTGGATAGGCAGAATCTACAATGGACAACTGTACAGATTCTTCACATAAGGTGGTGCAGGGTCTGTCAGTGGGGAGGTAATGAAGAAGGCAGCAGACCTGATGCTGTCCATGTGGCCATTGAGCACTGTCAGCTCAGCACCAGTTGACGCATCCCACACCCGTACAGAGTTGTCCCATGAGCTAGAGATGATGCGTGTGCCATCACTAGAGAAGGTAGCAGATGAGACCTTGTCCATGTGGCCATTGAGGACCTTCAGCTCAGCACCAGTTGACACATCCCACACCCGCACAGACCTGTCTGATGAGCAAGAGACAATGCGGGTGCCATCACCAGAGAAGCCAACAGACAAGACACTGCCCATGTGGCCATTGAGTACCTTCAACTCAGCACCAGTTGACACATCCCACACCCGCACAGAGTTGTCCCATGAGCCAGAGACAATGTGGGTGCCATCACTGGAGAAGGCAGTGAACAAAACACTGTCTGTATGGCCATTGAGCACCTTCAGCTCAGCACCAGTTGACGCATCCCACACCCGCACAGACTTGTCTGATGAGCAAGAGACAATGTGGGTGCTATCACTGGAGAAGGCAGCGAACAAGACACTGTCTGTGTGGCCATTGAGCACTTTCAGCTCAGCACCAGTTGATGCATCCCACACCCTCACAGACTCGTCCCATGAGCCAGAGACAATGCGGGTGCCATCACTGGAGAAGGCAGTGGATGAAACACTGCCCATGTGGTCATTGAGCACCTTCAGCTCAGCACTAGTTGATGCATCCCACACCCGCACAGAGTTATCCCATGAGCCAGAGACAATACGGGTGCCATCACTGGAGAAGGCAGTGGATGAGACACTGTCTGTGTGACCATTGAGGACCTTCAGCTCAGCACCAGTTGATGCATCCCACACCCGCACAGACTTGTCCCATGAGCTAGAGATGATGCAGGTGCCATCACTGGAGAAGGTGGCAGATGAGACCCTGTCCATGTGGCCATTGAGCACCTTCAGCTCAGCACCAGTTGATGCATCCCACACCCGCACAGACTTGTCTGATGAGCCAGAGACAATGCAGGTGCCATCACTGGAGAAGGCAGCAGACGAGACACTGTCTGTGTGGCCATTGAGCACCTTCAGCTCAGCGCCAGTTGATGCATTCCACACCCTCACAGACTTGTCTGATGAGCAAGAGATGATGCAGGTGCCATCACTAGAAAAGGCAGTGGACAAGACACTGTTTGTGTGGCCATTGAGCACCTTCAGCTCAGCACCAGTTGATGCATCCCACACCCGCACAGACTTGTCTGATGAGCCAGAGACAATGCGGGTGCCATCACTGGAGAATGCAACAGACATGACATCTTTGGTGGTTTGTATGGCCATCAGTGGAACATCACTAGCCTTCCTATGAGTGAAGGATGGTATGCCGGGAAACTTTTCTCTCCACCATTCTGAAATAGTGGATCCTGTTGACCAGGTTGCCAATGCTGAGATATATAGGTGCGGTGTAGACAAAACTGGTGGATTAGCAGTGAAGTAAGTAGCAAAATTGGCTGCTTCAGCCATGTTGATAGCAAGCTCCAAATCCCTGTTCATGTTCTGACAACTAGCCTTAAGAACAATGTGTCTCGAGGTGATAAAAACATTCTCACCTTCAACACCCATGCACGTGCACGTTGAAGCATTAGGCTACACTGACCACTGAATCCAAGTAGGTTCATAGCCTCAATCCAGAAGAGAATGTGGATACAGAGAAAGTCTGTCATACAGTCACCAAGATCCTCCCCATTCTTTTGATCGGTTTGGGCCAAATGGTGGTCCCAGTGCTGAGAGGCATACCGTAGGAATGGTTTAATATTGGTGTCAATCTGCCGCGTCAGCTCTGGGTCTTCTGCATCAAGCATAAACGATGATGGTATGTCACCGATATTGAAACGCAGTGACTTCTTCATGATGTCGAAGCAACGTTTTGTGAGAAGAGCATGGTGTTGGGCCGCATTAAATGACATGGGAAACCGGGCGGCCGTCAAGCTCAAACATTGATCGTGTCTCACTAAAGATGAAGTCGGGAAATGACGCGTGGTACCAAAGGACCTGATCATCTTTGCAATAGAGAACTGCGTGAAGGTCTTCCAGGACCATGTCTGCGATGGCGGGCGCATCAGACACATCAATTTCAAAGAGGAGAGCAGCAGCAAGAGATGTTGATGTGTGTTCAAATGTAGAGAGGAATGTGTGGAGAATGTGCAGATGAGAGTCGAAGAGGTCGTCATCAAGGTCAGAAAAGGCATCACGCATGATTTGTTGGTATAGCTCATCAATGAGCAACGGCCGCAGTGCCCCGCTCAGTGAAAATGATTTCCGATTATGCAGTTTGTTCAGCAGGCCGCGTTGCTCAGATTCTGCCATCCTTCGATGTGGTGTCAAATACCTCACAATGGTTGCAGCAGAAATAAAAAGGCTGTCCGCCAGCTGTTCCATGGTCTTCAGTTCTGGCTTCTCTGCAAAATTCGGAAGCTTGCTCTGTAGGTACTTGGTGATGTCTGAGCCTACACGCTCGATCGGCACGTCTTGCAGGCGATAGACGGCCTTGGACGAGAAGGTCTTACAGAGTTCGGTTACGCGAGGATCCGGTCGGCTTGTGACAAGAAACTTGAGGCCTCGTAGGTGATGTTGGTTGGTTATCTCGAGCAAGTCTTGAAGGAACATAGACCCTCCATCAGCCTCGATCTCGTCCAATGCGTCAACGACGACAAGGTAAGGTGGGAGCTCAGTATGACGCCGGGATTCGGACCGTTGCCATGGACCAACAAGGAGGTCCTTCATCTGCTTGGATAGCTTGTCGACTGAGTCGAGTTTGTCCGCTTCATGCAAGGCGTGGGCATACGACCTTGACTTCCGAGAGAGCTGGTATACAATGGTGGGAATAATATGGATTTGTCGCCTTGTCTCTTCAAATTGGCGAGAGCAGAAAAAGTTGCCACCCAAAACGGTGTGCCGTCCAGCACGTTCTGTCTCCTCAAGCTCATCGAAGTGTTGGGCAATGGTATATGCGATGGTCGTCTTTCCAGAGCCCACTTGGCCGGTCAGCCAGAAGACAGGCGGGCTGTCTGCCGAGATGTCGTTGGCCCATGCGATTATATCCTTTAGAATCTCCTTGCGGGTTCCTGTGGTGCATTGTTCGGCGGGTCAATGTCGCCCCACCCCCAAGTCAGCATTGTAGATAGCTTTTGAAGCATGAATACGGCCAAAGCTGCGCCAGCTGAAGGATGGTTAGCCCTTGTCCTAGAAGAAGACGTCGATGTTTACCTTGATCTCGGAGAGTATATTATCCACCATTCTCTCGGTGGTCCAGGCGATGTCAAGCTGGGTGCGATGGATGAGTAAGTTGATAATCTGATGGGGGAATTTGCACCAGCCTGGAAAGTCTTCGTAGCCTCATCAATCCGTTTAAATCTGTCATCGATGGCCACCTTGTCGGCTTCGCTCTCCAATACACGTCTAAATGTCCCTTTTCCGACATTTTCTCTAATTTGTGGATTTCATCCCGAAGAATCCTGCAAGCGCATTATTTATCGTATCTGATGTTGGTATGGAAATGGCTTACCCAGCGAAGGCCATCATTTGTGGCTTTCCAGAGGGTGGGACACCTTGGTCTATGGCCTTATCAACGGCGAGCAGTCTTTCGGCGGTTTTAATGATGAGTTCTTCAACAGCGCCCTTATTGTCTCCAACCGCCTAAGACAGAGATTCAGTAAGGATATAGCTCACTGAGACTGACAACGTACCTTTTTATGTCAATGAATGCGTTAATAAGCGGCAACAGGGCGGCTTTGCCAGAGTTCCATCGAGACATCCCTCGACCTTCTTGAGCAACATCTTCATACCGGTCCAAGCGAGTTCGAGTACGTCTTTCGTTGTCGATTTTGAGTTGGAGTCTTGCAATTGATAATCCGCCGACAGCGCATCGGGAACGGTTAAAGATCGGCCAAGGCTGCCTTCACGATCGTCACTTTTAGAATGAGTTCAACGACTAGCCGTATTTAAGCTTAATTGTGATGACTTTCTCACCCACAGCGGCTACGGAACTCATGTTATCCAATGGGCGATCGTGTTGAGAAGTATACAGTTCACGTTCTTCGAGGGTATTCATGTCTTTGACTATGTTAAATGTTTGATTAATCTACTCACCTATTCCAGACAGAGACAACGGGCTGATATATGGAGAGCCTGAAGTATTGGGCGTGTTACTGTTGAAAGAGGAGAAAAAATCTTGGAAATGGTTCAGGCTTGCACGATCCGCTGAAGCCGAGATGACATGGTACGCACCTTGATGTGAGGCAGCATTACTATCTAGCCGGAGGGGGGAGAAACCGTAGGTCCATCTGCGGAGACGGATTTTGAAGCATATGGAGTAGGATCTGAACGATGGGCTGAGTCTGCTAGATCTACAGGGAAGAAATCCAGGACTGTACATACTCTGATTCAAAGGGTCATTGCTGCCTGGGCAGAGTTTGAGTCGCCATAGATGGCGTTGAGATAGGCCCGATAAACTTACCTAAAGCCGTCACCTCTGTACTGCTGCTGTCGTTTCCTACACTAGGATCATGTGCGACAGGTACAGAGTCAATAGAACCCGATTCGAAGTCGATGGATTAGCGTTGCGTGATTTGGGTTCTGTAATCCTATCCCAACTGTGTTTCACTGATTTGTTAGCTTTTTCCAACAATTTCTTTGCTGCATTGACTGGCGATTTGTGGGCCATGGAGATGAGATCGAGAGGCAAGAACGAGGCAGGATGCACTGCAGCCGCAAGGTATCCTGTCAATTCACCTAAGGTTCCCACCCCGCTGTCACATTTGTTGACAGGAAACGGTCACTATACCCGGTTAAATTTGAATGCTTTTCCGGCTTTCCCCTTACCCGCCGAGATTCCTACCCAGAGGTCTCCCACTTTAACGAGATTTTTTGCTCATCGTCGTAGATTAGACAAGGAGACAGATTAGACTAGATAACGGATTAGATAAGTATAGATAAGACAAGATTACCTAGATAAATATGATACAGATTATCTTAGACAACCCTGTCCATCGCCAGGTAACATGACCACCCACCAGTGCTGCCCATCCGGACAACGCTCCGCAACACCTCCCTCGGCTTCCCATCCTGCCAGGCACCTCCGGCGTGTATGTCACCGTGCGCCCACTGTCCGCCCGCTCTGCTCCCACTGTCCGCCCGCTCTGCTCCCACTGTCCGCCCGCTCTGCTCCCACTGTCCGCCCGCTCTGCTCCCACTGTCCGCCCGCTCTGCGCACCATTCCCTTTTGTGGTAGCCCTTCCATTCCCTGGCCATGTCCCTTCCCCGCCCTTCTTTCTATTTCCATCTATATCCCTTCCCTGGTCATTTCCCCAACTCCTTCCCTTCTCATTGCGCTTTTCTGTTAATTTCTTCTATATTTTAAAGGTGCTTAAGAATTTAATAAAATAACATTGAATGTAAACTACTGTAGCATTCAATTGGAGTACTCATCCTTGCTGCCAACGACGATGGGAGAACTTGGAGACTTGAGGGAGAGCCTGAGCTCAATATCCTTTTTGGGTGAGTTCGTTTTCAGGTACTCCGGTGGCAGCACCACGGACACCTGTCACTTGTCAATCAATTAATGTCTATTCATCAGGAAACGGCGAGAATGAGCCGTGGGAAGACATTATATAAAGGTGAATTACTTATGTAATGAGGAATCAACAATACGAGGACGAAAAAGGATATAGAAATACAGTCAGTCCTTGCAATCCGCAGAGTTGATGCCAATGATTTCACAGCTCTTAAGCTCTTGGTGACGAGATTCTGAAGCCTTTTCTCTACTGGACGCCCTGATCTTTCCTGCCCCCAGGTTGCTCATTCTCGGCATCGCTCCCGTTACAATTCTCGTTGCGTTTCCTCTTAGTTCCTCTGTCCTTGCGAGGTCTACGGGCTCCTGGAGGAGGGATATTGCCATCGTTAATAGCCTTCTGCAACACCTCGCTGACGTTCCTTGAGTTGTAGAGGGGTTAATTTGACGAACTTACACGATCCATCGTTGATGGCATCGAGGAGCTTCTGTAGACCAGGAAGTGAAGTGGAAAGCTCGCTTGGGTTTACCAATTTGTCGTACGTCCAACCAACGAGCTCGATACCGTGATGTTGAACAATCTTCTCCTCATAACCAATGTAATGCATTGAAGCTTTCTCGTCGTGGGTGATTTCGACTGATTTTTAAGTGAGTGTCAGTTATATGTATATATCACAGAGCGTTGTACTTACCAAGCATTGCCCCAATCTTCATGCGAATTTGTCGTTTCATTTCATCCGCTTTCTGCTTGGATGATCGATAAAGGTCTGGTTCGAGCAGTTAACCATGAGATAATGAAGAAATGACATAGACTTACTGATAGGATCACAACCAGCAATAGCAAATGCCTCCAATTTAGCACCAACATACGCGATATCCCACCCTTTATTCGCCGGTACTGCGATTTTCATATATTCCATAAGTGATTCATTGGTGAAGAACCATTTAGGTTCCATATAATAATTGGGCGTGTTGCGGACGATGCAAAAGAAACCTTCGACGCCAATGCGAATGTTAAGGCCTTTCATCTTTGATGTAGGTGAGCAGAAATAACACAAACCGTATAAGAATAACTTACAAGCTGTTGAATCGTTTTGAAGGTGCTGCAGACGTCCTTAACGCGAGCTTTGGCACTGGCACGTTGACGGTGGGTATCAGACGTGTTCTCGGCGTGGCGAACCATGATTTCCTCACATTCACCATCATCCAGCTTGTTATACTCGGCCACGTGCTCATCGCTATGGAGCTTGGCTAAGGTGGGAGTCTCACCATCTAGAAAGTCATTTGTTAGAAATGAAATTAACCAAAAGTACTAGCTTTATGCTTCTTACTTTCCCGAAGCTCTTCCGCCTTCATAGACTTGAATGCGTTAAAGGAATTGACTTTTGCCTGCTTCTGGACAAGGTGTGTCCCACCTTGAAAAAGAGGTCAAGAAAGTAGCGCTCATTCTTATCGAAGCATTGTGCCAGTTCAGCTGCAGTGTTCAATGTCGACTGCTTCCACTGCTGAAGAGCGCTGTCAATTTCTGCTTGACGAAGACTGTTACGAGCAGCCCTTTCTTTATGCTGAGTTTCTGTCAGTGGTGCAGCTGACGAGGTGGCATTTCGAAGGCGTGTGGGTGGAGCTAACACGGTGGCCTGCATAATAATTCTGAGACCAAAAAAAAGGGAGAGAAAGGAGATTTTAGTTTTTCCTCTTCAATGAAATAGTAATATATGATAGCCAGACAGTCAATATATTTTCGGCCGTAGCAATCTACAAAAAGACAAGTCTTTTGTTTTTTTTTAAACACTCTGAACGGACCTACAACTAAAAGGGTATATGGCAATGACTCCGTTGAACATCAAAGCTGGCAGATGGTATGACAAAAACATTTTAGACTAGTAATGAATGTATATACCAAACCAATGTTCAGCCGAAAAAAATGGACAAAGCTTGAATAATATTAAAGGAATTAAGAAGAGGCACCGGAAGTAAATAAGCACTGTGTGTTGGTAGGAACGGCACTCATCAGGGACATGAGCTCATTCAATAACATGTCCAGCACCCCAGCACCCAGGAGTTCCTCACGCCAAAGGTACATACTAACCTTTCGGTGAATGAGATCAATTGCGGAAAATGAGTCATCCAGATTATTAACATGGATGAAGTTGCTATATGAAGTATCATGAACATGTTTTGCAGGGCTGTTGACATTCAAAATCACGGAATTGTGGTGTGAAGGGGTTGATGCTGCAGGGGGTGAAATTGTGGAATTGTGGCATGAAGGGGTTGATACCACAGGGGATTCCAGTGATCCAGGAGAAGGATGTGCCTGTGGCGATTTCAGGATGTGATGAGCAGGGTTCCTGGAACGATGGGGAGTGCGTAGAGTGATGTGAGATGTGGATGGGGTTTCATAATGAGGAAGAATAGCAGAGCCAGTGGTCAGTCGGTCAATTCGTGATGAAAGCTCCTGTTCACGGTGAAGTGATTCAGCAAGTGCTGCCTCAAGGTCTTTGATTGTGTTGCTGGCTGACTTCAGCTCATCATCCAAGATTCTCTGGTGTTCTGAAAGAGATATATTGCCGTCGTCGTCATCGCCGTCGTCAATAACAATGACCGATTTTCGTTGTCCGTGGTATACAAAACGACTGGAACCAGACGGCGTAGCAGAGGGAACAAGACCATGTTGAGCAAGCGGCGGAGGAGTGTGATTCGAGTTTGGAAGCATCATGAGTTTTTCGGCGCATTTTTTGTAGCGTACAATTGTTGGAATGCCTATATTGTTGATAAATCGCTGGACAATGTCGAAAACAGCTTCAGCGCAACGCTCCTTGTTGATCAGGTGTCGGGAAAGTAGACATCCGATTTAATGTACTCGCATTGTTTGGGAGCACCGGGACGAGTGGTTCCATTGACATGAATAATGAGCGTTGTCCCACCAAAAGCGCGATCCCAAAGAGCAGCCTAGTAAAACAGTAACGTCAGTACTTAGTTCAACACAGACAGAGATAACCACGTATGCAGTCGAACACCAGATTGCGAACAAGTTTTCGCAGATTAGCACGCGCAGTGGTTCCTGTATGGTCCTTGGGAGTATTTGACCGCAGAGCGATGTACTCCTCGTGAAACTCGTCTTCGTCAATGTTGCAGGACTTGGCGGATAGCCCAGCAGCGAACCAAGCCAGATCCGCAGAGTCAAACTGAGCACGGAATGCTTTGAAAATGCCCAGATCTTTGGGAAGCTTTCCAAGGCGGCGTCTGAGATCAAAGAGGCCAAGAGGATGGAAAGTGAGGGAGGTCCATGGCAAAGGATAGTCCCCATATTGGGTGGGGGATCGATACCGACATACGGCACTGACATGGTGGCCAGTGAGGAACTACATAACGTTGGATTTTGACTTGGCTTTTATGACTGCAAGTCCGGCGAACAGGGACCAGGGACAGGACGACCCTGTCGTCCTTTGCTGTATTCGGTAAGATGAGATCTCAGTGAAATCGCAGTCATGAAAAAGGATGAGTTGTTACCAAATCGGGACCACAGGCAACCTTGCACGCTTTCCGATGCAGTGGTGAACTAGTGACTGTGCACCCAATATTGTCTGTATCCATACTATAAATTTTGTCCTCGTGTAAAAATATAATCTCCTCAATATGAATTACTCCACTGATCATTTTGAGTGAGAATCCCATGGAAAATTTGTGTTTAATCTAACGCATTTTTGGTTCAAATCCATCATCACACTTGATGTACTCTATTACTGGGCTCATGTTGGAGTATTTTAGAATAATATATACATCCTGAATTGTTCTGGAGCGTGCACGCTTAGCTCTACTCCTCTGTCCAACCATATTATCGACTCGCAACTTGTTCATTACCTCAATTTTTGTTTACAGAGACCCTTGACGGTCTTTCAACTGAGTAAAATTGTCTGTAATTGAGCAGGAGTATAGGTTTACATATATATGTAAGCTTATA
Organism: Psilocybe azurescens; assembly: GCA_023853785.1. Classification (NCBI taxonomy): domain Eukaryota; kingdom Fungi; phylum Basidiomycota; class Agaricomycetes; order Agaricales; family Agrocybaceae; genus Psilocybe; species Psilocybe azurescens. The sequence goes on from JAJIRX010000908.1 coordinate 71,675, forward strand.
TAACTTAATCTACCGCCGTAACTTGCAGAACGTGCTTTGCATCCTGGGTTTATGCGAGAACGTTAATATTCACTCAACTTCCCACATGTTGCGTCGTGTTTTACTTTTTGTCATTTTTGACCCATAACCATCTCCCAACTCAACCAATTTCTAGCTACGACACACCGTGTTGGTATGTAACTATCAGAAGATTCAAAACACGGATTTAAATTATAGTACAGTCATATCGTATCGCCAGACCAATGAATACACTTGAGGGAAGCTAAATAAACGCCGGTGAATGAAGGACTTCCCTGTTGCATCGATACAATAGATATAGATTTGTGTCGCATTAATGGAACGCTCGAGCATTTACAGCCATACTCGAATATAGAAGAGCCATAACTACAAAACAATTAAGTGTCCTGTTTCATTGCAGCTCTGGGGTAAGTAGTAACTGGTCTCAAAGCCTCGCGGTTTTCAACTAATTTCGAGCTCGCATTCAATTACTCTTCAGCACATACTAAAGGGAGGAATAAAAGTGGTATATTGGGCTACAACGGACAGATACACCAAATGTAACCTCAACTATTAAAAGAAAATGTATCTAAAATATTTACAACTACATCGATATCGACATCCGTATGCTCATCTTCAGCTACCATATCATCCCACTCGACAACTTCAACCTCAACTCGTAATCCCAAGAATTGTTGTTACCCAAGCCGGAGGAGGAACGTTCTCATTGAGGGATGGGTCACGACCTTTCCGTTGGCCATAAAGCAAACTCCCACTGAAGCCTGGCAGTCGGCTCGTTTGCAGAAGGCGCTCGACAATTTTTTCATGGATCAGGTTACGAGACGCCCAACAGGAAGAGATCTCGAACGCGAGAGGAGGGTTGACTATAATATTGGCACATACAGCATGGTAGTGATCAACGTGATCGTCATATAAGAATGTTAACAGGCGACAGATTTTGACATTCAGCCGAACCAGCTCCTCCTTAGCTCGTTTGATCTGGAAATACATAACCATTCCTTCTCGATTGGCTGGCTGAGCCCATTCTAATGTTCGAATGTCCTGTCGAGTATCCTTCAAAAGGTCGAAGTCGGCGAGATTCACAGAAGCAATGACAGTCTCCCATGTCAATGTAATCCGAGGTGGAACCATCTGAAGAGCGGCCTCATTGTAGCGTTTCAATGCCGACTGGATGGCATCTGCTCTGGTCCTGAGTGACTTCGTGATCTTTTCTCTAAGCTTGTATCCTATTACGAAAGTCAGAACATAATTTTGAAACGGAAGGGCAAAGAAGTAACATACCTACCCCACTCATTCCAAGTTTCTTCATCTCGAAGAGGCGTTGGACAACCAGCCTTTCAAGATCATCTAGGGCCCTGCGATATTTACGTTCGCGAACCACCACCAAGGCGTCCTCGTACTCAGACATAGTAGGTGTCCACCTGATCGCAATATCGCTTCGCCCTCCCTCATATCAAAGGACCTCCTCGTTCTTGGCCGCCCAACGCTGAAATGTTGTCCGATTTTGAGTCGTGATTCGTGTAATCTGCGGGCCTGTATAGCCTTCCCGGATCATGAGGCGATCACGATCGGCATACAAGGCCTGAGCAGCATCTGCTTTCTTCCTAGTGGCGAGTGAGTAAGAGAGATGAGGAAGAGATGTATACATGCACTTGAGCAAGTCCAGATCAAACAAGAGTTCCATATACTCCACCTGCGCCTGTTCGTTTTCTGGCTCCGTCCGCAGACCTGCCAGGTACCCGCGCTCACTGATTAGGTAGTTCTCGTAGTCTTCGGCGCCAATATTCAGCTGTACAGAAAGCTCGGCAAGATGGGGTGAGTCGATATCAATCTTCTCTAAGGCTTGGCGGTAGTTTTGATAAATGAAGTTCCCTTTAATCATTTATGTCAATTGCTAACAATATTGCAAGAGAAAAAAATTACCTGAGGAGGCGTGCTTGTCTACGCCATGGAGATCAAAGTGTTCATTGATGTGCTGCTGCCGGTGATAGGGTGTTGCTAGCCTCGTAACAGATGCCAGTTCATTGGAACGGAAGAACATGTGTTCGCATTCTTCAAAATCTTCAAGTCCTACTCCTTCAACGTAGAGAGGGTGCCACTCTACCTGACACCCACAATTGTAGGCATGACCATGAAACGCCGGAACGATGCCACCGAGACGAAATGCCACCCTTTTCTCATTTAGGCAGCTCTTTTTCAGAGTGGTTATGAAAGCACACATGATGTCGTATCCGAGACATATGTCAGATCCGAAATCGTCAACCAATCGGTTGACAGTTGCAAGGGATACTTCATCCTGTCAATCAAAAGTCAGAACAAAGAACCTGCCAGGAAAGGACAACGTACAGCTCGCCGCTGCGAATCATATCACATACTACAAGGACATGACCATGGCGGCAGACCGCTAAAAAATCCCAGCGAGTTGTGAATAGCGCTGGTGACATCTTCTTTCGTGCCTCGGGCCCGCATTCCTCCATCTGTCCACGCAGGTATTGAGGCACTTGGCTGGCTCATCGTGGTTCTATGACATTAAGCCATGCAACCTCTTCAAGATTGAGATCTTCGACAGTATCCGTAGGTGTGTCTGGAGGTACTGGATTTCCTGCCGCCGAATGCTGCGATGACGGGTTCCGCTGTGAGCTGAAGATGGCTGTAGACGTATTTAGCTGGCTTTATAAGACATACATGTGAAATCGCACCATTTTAACCTTCTTAACCTCATCCTTAAATTTGTCCACGTCCTCCGAAGAAATCCAACAATCCGACGTTGTAGAGCGAGTGTCTGTACGAGCTGAACCTCGAAAAACACAATCCACGAGTTTGAGCGAGTTATTACCGTCCATGGCAGCCAACAGTCGGTATTTCAAGGTGGGTTCATCTTCTACCTCGTAAAGACAGGGAGGGCAGACATTTTGCTTTTTCCATGATTCGTCACGTCCCAGTTCACGCGCAACAAGCTTCTCGACACCTCGAAGGATTTCCAGGTAGCAGTCATATGCGTTACTGAGCTGGTCGGCAAGATATGATTTATGGGGTACCTGCAAAGTAATTCAGACCACCGTCATGGAGAATTCTGTTGTGAAACTCACACCATGATAATGGTTCAACACCTTTGAAAATGCGTCGAGGCTGAAACGAGGAGCTACGCTGTAACTGTCGATAAAAATGTAATGTTTCGACTGAAAACCCCATCTGAGGTTGTTCAGGTGATGTTCCAATAATGCCGATTCCGCAAGAGTAACAGCGGCCGATATAGATTCGAGGAATAAAAGAAAGAACATTTTCCGCGCCCTGTCAAAAATCAGCATGTGAGACTCAAAATGGAAGGTAGTACAACCTTCCAAAGAAATAACTTCGATCGACCATTCCTTATCGTTCCTATCCTCTGCGGTCCTATCCTCCGTGTTCCCTGTAGGTGGGCCACCCTGCTGGAATTTGAGGAATGCGTCGACCAGATTGGGCATTACGGATTTCCAGGCTCGACCT